>QYAP01000294.1:0-47323 GCA_003988905.1 Hymenotorrendiella dingleyae
TGTTATTGATTTTTAAAGTTGAGGGTAGGAAATTATGGTGGGGTCGCGGATCTCGCTTAAAGTGTGCGACGAGCTATGGCCCCAACTCTTACCTAGGTAGATAACGAACCCCAGATTCTAGAAAGTTCGCTCGTTGTTAGTGAATTCTGTGTTTATGCTTTTTCTGAGGGAGTTTGGGCACACGTTGGCTGCAGGGGTCGCATGGGCCATCACAGTGAGCATATAAGCCCCCCTTGGTCCTTCGTACTTAACTTACATTTAGTCAAGCAGAACTTCCTGTTTAATTCTCGCGACAACTCCCTTCGTCTCATTTACAGCTCCCTTGAGCGCCACCGTCCACCCCTCGCCGCCTTTTTCGTAAGTTCTCTCCGAACTCAAAAGTACCAAATACCGGTACTTGCATGCTTGATCTAACACTTCAAAAAGTCTACGAACACAGCTATCCTAGGCGGCACAGACCCGAATCTATCGCAATATTTCAAATCACCAAAAACATCAAGTCAGCACCAAACTTGACGGAGACGAGCAACATTCATCATTCAAGATGCCTCTAGCAGCATGGAAGCGTGGGGCTCGCGAGTTCCTCCCGAAAGAACTCTATGGCGAAGACATCGACCTGGACCTAGTAGAAAACTCTCGACCACCATGGGTATTCTCAACTTGCTACACAGGTGAAATCTGCCGTGGATGCGGTGAACTTCCATCACACGTAGACAGCATCGTTATCGCTGTCGACGGAGCCTGCCGCAATAATGGCAAGGCCGGTGCTCGAGCATCATATGGAGTCTACGTCGGAGAAGATAACGAAGACAACGAAGGTGATGTTATCGTCTGTCGAAACACAAATCAAGGTGCCGAGCTCTCAGCGGCGTACATTGCGCTCGACAAAGCCATATATATCGCAAAGGACGGCGTGAACGGCGAAAAGGTTAATCAGGTGATCATCAAATCGGACTCCAAATATCTGGTTGACGGTATCACGAAGTGGATGCTTAAGTGGGAGGCAAATGGTTGGAAGACTTCTACACGAAAGCAAGTGGAGCATATTGATTGTTGGACGTACTTGAAGACGAGGGTCAGAAGGCTGAATGATATGGGTGTGGAGGTTTTGTTTTGGCATGTACCAAGAGAGCGCAATCAGGAGGCCGATGAACTTGCTAACGAGGCATTGGATGAAGCTGAGTATAACGAGATGAGGTACAACGAACGGCAAAAGTTTAAGCACGCTCGTTGCTAGCTTCTAGTCCGTGCTCTTGTTGGACGCTGTTCCTCTTGGTAGTCAATCTGTTTATTTTGCGAAAAATCTACCGTATTAATTGGAATACAAGGCCCCCCTTTTCTCCCGTTGCGATCTTAATTCTCTATGAGTATCTGGCATAATACTGATCAAAATGACAGAGACCCTGAAAACGGGAGAGCCTCTCCCGTTCGGCGTCAATTCTCTGTAATAGTCTGGCACAATGAAGCACAAAATGGGATAGAAGGGGAGAGGGGGGTCTTGTATTCCAATTACTACGGAACCTTGCTCTTCCTAATCACTTCACCAGTGGGAGGAGAAAAATGCGTATGAGTTATGTGGAAAAGTAGCGTGATGGTGAAAACTTTGAATTTAGAGATCTTTATTGCTAGCAAAAAGCATGCTTGAATCTTGCAAGACCTGGTTGCGCCGTAAAAGAGTCACCTCGCTTTGCTCATTGAACAATTCAAAACGAAGTATGGTATACCGTAGTAATTGGTTTACAAGACCACCCCTTCTCTCCCATTTCAACCTTCATTGTGCGAGACCCTCACAGAGAATTAAGGTTGAAATGAAAGAGGGACTCCCGTTTTTAGGATCTCTTTCATTTTAATCTCCATTATGCAAGACCCTCATAGAGAATTAAGATCAAAACGGGAGAAAGGAGGGGGGCCTTGTATTCCAATTAATACGGTAAATCATCGCCTCTCTCGTTTCTGGAAGATAAAATTCGTGCGTCCGATATGCAACGACATCTAGCACTGAAAGGATCGTTTGTGGAGGCTGAAAGTGAAAGAACTGGGAAGCTATATAGAGAGGCTTCTCCTGAGAGATGATCATGGATCTCATTCCCCAAGCAAAGGGGGAATTTTAGGTTCAACTCAACGATCTCACTTCTCGCCCACGGCAACTACTTTGCTCGAAGTCTTCTCAATAACCCTGAGAAAGCTTACACGCTGTTGTCGATCAGGTGGTCGTACAAGGGCGTTTGCTAGCGTGCACGTGCCACATTGAGAGCATAAAACCACTTCCCCCCCCCTAGCGTCTTAGAAATCAAGACGTTCCCACCGAAAGTTCAGACATACAGGCTTTTCTTCAATAACCCTGAGAAATCTTACACGCTGTTGGTGAATTCTGTTTGGGTATCTGACGGAATTGCGGGAGGGCACGCTATTCGGTTAGCGTGCAACAATAGCAGGGGTTGCACATGCCACGAAGAGGGAGTATATAAGCCTCCTCTGAACCATCGTTGCCAACTTTACCATTAATCGAGCAAAGCCCAACATACCCATTGCCGCGACAACTCCCTCGTCTCAATTCCAAGTTGCGCTCCAGCCGATACGACTTCTTTACAGTACCGATTTCCGAGTAAGTCAACGCACCAAGTTGCAAGCTCTTTTTTGCAAACAGTCTTAACATTTTATTGGCGCCACAGTACGGATACTCGCAGGATCAGATCTTCCCCAACACTTCAAAGCATCAAGACCTGTCAGCCAACAACATGACGCCGAGTCACACCCACGCCTTCAAGCTACCCCTAGCTCCTCATATGTGCGGTCCCTGTGAATACCTCCCGCACTCACTCGCCGGAAAAGAAATCGATCTCGAGCTGGTCGAAAATCTGCGGGGCCCATGGGTGCACGGCGTCTGTCTCTCCAAGGAGCTCTGCACTCATTGCGACGAATATCCAACACACCCCGACAGCATTATCGTCGCCGTTGATGGAGCCTGTCGAGACAACGGCAAGCCAACCGCGCGCTCTTCATATGGAATCTACTTTGGCTACGAGTCTCCTGAGAATATCTGCGGTGTCCTCGATACTCCTCGCCAAACGAATCAAGTTGCTGAACTTTCCGCTGCCCACCTCGCACTCACTCATATCCAACGCATCGTAATCACGGGCGTGGAGGGACAAAAGGTCAACCAGGTCATCATTAAGTCGGATTCTCAGTATATGGTAGACGGTCTAACGAAATGGATTCCTAAGTGGGAGGCGAATGGATGGAAAACCTCGGCAAAGGGGGAGGTGAAGAACAAGCATCTTTTCTTGAAGATCAAAGATGAGATTAAGAAGTTGAATGATAAGGGTGTCTATGTCCTGTTTTGGCATGTGCCACGGGAGTATAATGAGGAGGCTGACCAGCTTGCTAATTTGGCGCTTGATAAGGAGGAACGTGAGAAACTTAAGCTTGTTGGAGTTGGAGTTTAGATGGGCTCGTGGCGCAACCGTTTGTACTTTAGATTTTGCAGCTAGTTGGCATCGGGCAGCTCAATTCTCGGAATGAGAAGTACTACCATTGCCATTTTACAACATTGCGGTCCTCAACAACGATCAAGTATTTTGAAACGGTCTCAAATTTCTAAGTGTCTCAAGAACCAAAAGAGCACCTACGGTACTGCACTAATTCCCGAACCTATAAAGCAGGCTTCGATTTTGTAAGAGCTTGGATCTAGTCGCGAAAGCGGGGTAACGTACTAGCGTGAACTAGCGTGCGCACGAACCACTTTCAGCCTCTATTTAAGAAACCCCAGAACCTAACATAGAAAAAATTAAGACCACGTACAACTGCTTTTCTCTGCGCTAAGCGAAAAATCCACACTCGAGTAAGCCAAAGGATTAACCAACTCTCTCTCATACAACTAGCTGGACGTACGAAGAACACTCCAGAAGTAAGCCTCCCATGAATGAAAAACTACATCATTCTCGAAACTACCGTACCTCGCGAGAAATCAAGCTGAGTATAAAGCAGTTGCGGCCGGACTGCGACTAAACACTCACCTTCACAAAACCTCCCCATCCAGAAAAGACAAATCAACACCCCCAAAGCAAAATGGCCCAACAACCAAAAGAAGACCCCCCCTCCATCCACGCCAACCACCCCCTCCGCAAACCCTGGTGGCTAACGCACCGCGAATTCCGCCCCCTTCTCCGCTACCCCACCAGCACCCCCCTCACCCCCATCGAGAACCCCAGCACCACCTGGGTCCACCTCGCCCAACAAACCACCGCTTGCTCACATTGCGGTCTCTACCCCTCCAACGAAAACGCCATCGTCATCGCCATCGCGGGCCAACGTCGCGACGCCGGCTCCGCAACAATCCATTCCTCCTACGGGATTTACTACGGACCAGGCGCGCCCCTTCAAAATAGCAGTGTCTTATTAGGATCCATCACGAAACAAGCCGCGGAGCTCTCAGCCGCTGCCACAGCTCTCGAGGCCCTGGAAAATATGGATAGGGAATTCGAGTTGATTGTTATCAAGACTGATTCGCAGCTTCTGGTGGATGGCATGGTGCGGAATCTTGCGCGGTGGGAAAGCAATGGATGGTGGACGTCTCGCGGGAAGCAACCGGTTAAGAATAAGGAGTTATTTGAGCTTATAGCGGAGAAGGTTGAGGACTTGAATATGAGAGGTGTGGAGGTTCTGTTTTGGCTTGTGGATGTAGCGAGGAATAAGGAGGCGAATGAACTTGCTGCCAAGGTTATGAAGTAGCTGAGCAAGGAGTGCACAAGGAGTCTCTTCTACCCTTGGAGCTCCAAATCTTTGTTTTGTTTTGAGCCATGAAAGGGCAACCTACTTATGCCAAGCGAAAAAAATGCTAGAACAAGCTGGGCTATTTCGAACAAGCTTTCTCCAAAATCTCCTCAAGCCTCCCCTTCTGTTACCTCATACCATTAGCGTGTTATTGTAGATAATACTGTTATAGTCAATCAAGTTACTCCTCTTATACTCAATAATTCGCTTGCTTAAATTTCAAGGGTCAGTCAACGCAACCATCTTATCAACGCAAAGCAATCAAGGACTACATTTGAAGCGAGGAAAGTATAGTTGATCATCAATTCGATATTTGATTCCCCAGAGATGGAAGTCGACTTTGGCCGACATCATCATCTTTGTACCCTTATGTGACAAGCCTATGCACGTTCTCGTCTCATCCTCCAAGCACAAATTTCCATTATTGCCGTCCATGCGACAAAATTACACAAATATCCGCCAATTATGCCAGTCCCCGTAGGCCTTACTGAATCCTGAGGTCGTGTTCGTGAAAAGCCGGAACGCCATTGGTATATCGCTCCGCCAAAACTCCATTCTAGTAACATGTATAGACAGAATACGGCCGTTATGAAGCAATTGTTGATTGGTACAGGTGTTCTCGAGGCGGTTTTACTTCATGTTCCAGTCGGGTCCGAAGCCATAAAGCGTACGACCTTGGCGCTTAAGAGCGAACACGACCTGCATTGTACATTAGCTCGCGAACTAAGGGGAGAACGTAGAGGGATACTGACATCACTAACGTGGACAGTTTGACGTCCGGTATGTTCCGTAACCGCAACCACATCTTTCAAGACCTGGGCACTATTTAGCAAAGTGAAGCAAATTTCGCAGAGGCACTCCATACCCCCTCGAGAAAAGTTTTGAGAACAGCGCGAATTTCGAAATAAATATCTCCCGAGATGCGCTTTACGCCTCCTCGTCTCGCCAATCGCCTATTCGCAAGTTAATTCTTATCGCTTCGCAGAAAGTTATTGTAATTGGGCAGCGAGACATACCGAATATCGCCTTTCGCTGCGAGAAAAGCACAGTTAGTATTGCGAGGTGTGTTTCGCAAAGATGGGGACTAAACATACTAACAGCCTGAATGTTATCCTTCAAGACCTTTCTACACATGGAAAGTTAGTCTCAAAGCCGGCGCGAAATTGGTAGAAAGCGCGGCTTACCTGTGACGCTTTGCGCCCGTAAACTTGGTTTGCCCCATTCCCTTCGCTCCCTTACCACGATCCGGGCCAGCGCCGCCGAGGGTCTTCCCGCTCAGCGTTGGTCTCTTTCCGGCCGAATTAATGACGCGCCGGACGTGTGGAATATTTGGGGGAGGCATGTTGATGCCCTCGGGTACTTTAATGGGTTGCGGCGCGAATGGTTGCTGGGTTGCATGCGTGTATGTTTTGGAGAAAGGAAGAGGGGAAAGAAAGACGCGATCAAAGCAATCTCCAAAACCTCGGCAAGCGCAACGTCAGGTGATTGGGTGGGGCAAAGATAAGGTTTTCGAGAACGGTTGCCTTGGCGAACCAAGCGCAATGCAAAAATTATGTAAGCGGTAGGCAGCGAGCACCAGCGAGCAACAGGGAAACAGCGACCAAAACAATTTGAGGAAGTGGAAGATCGGGGGAAGGTGAGAGGTTCATAGCGCTTCCATAATGTGAGTCATGATTTCACAAAAAAGCTCGTAAACCTGAATAATTCTTCCCATTTAACCGCCATATTCACCCAGATGGCGAGCGGGGTTTGGCATGTGACGTTGAAGACTCGAAGATCCTCAGAAGCTTAAAATGGAAAATATGGATGCATGTTTTTCAGGTCTAATATTGTTGCAAGTCCCCGTGATATGGGACTCTATTAAGTTGAGCTGCCCAAATCGATATAGCGTGCGTGGCAAAAACCAACGAGTGTGTTGCTGCCTCTTCTACTCAACGCCAAGCATCGTTAACCAATAATGCAATATAAAAAGAATTTCATATCCATGATATCATAAATCAAGCGTCCGTGATGAAGGTCGATTCTGAGAAGAACATGCCCTGCTCAGCAACCTCCTCGTCACCAATTTTTACCTTTAGAAAAAGATCGTCTTGTCCGAACTGGAAGGTGTTAGAAACAAAAGATTATCAGGGAGAAGCATTACAAACCTGATAGATATATGGCTTGGTGCCAACCGCCTGGGCCACAATAGTTTTGACAAAACCCGGCACCTCTGCCATCACATCGACTTTGTCAGTTCTATTGAGTTTCCCCTCAAGTACAACTTCCACAGGCTTCCCGTCCTTTGTTTTACCAGACCATTGAAAGCTTGCTTCTTCTGGAGCGGGCCAGTCGTTTTGAGGGTCTTCTATAACCTTGGTGTGCTTGATAACATTGTTGACACTCGTTGTGATGATCTCGCCATCTTTAGCAATCCCACCAATATTAACAACCGTTCTACCATACGAAGCTGGTGTAGTGAACTCCATCATGACCGCAGAATATGTTGGTCCCTGAAAGTCGGCAAAGTTCCACTTTGCAGCTGCGTGATGTGGCTTCATGCCCTGAAGTGCGTGGATGAAAAGTGCCTTGCCCTTGAAATCGATTGTTCCCGCTGGAGTGACAATGGTTCCCTCAACGACATTCCTTGGCCAGAAAACATGTCTCATTTGACCCCAAGGAGCCTTAGCATCCGTCCCATAGTATGTCCTCCCGTCTTTGCCTATTTGGAAACCTGGGGCGGTACGAGTGACTGTAAGATTCACAATAGATTTCTCGTTGGTCAAGGATTTGATCGTGTATGCAGTCCCCTCTTTCGAAAGCTCAATTGCGCAATTGTCCGCATAAAATCCAGTCTTGTCATCGCTAAACTCCACATTGCTGAGCTGATCAGACGACCAAAGGTTGGGCTTGTTCGCGGCTTTTGGGTAGAAAATCTTGCAATTGAATTGGGTGGTTGTACGGATTCCACTTCACACCAAGTTAGTAAGTCTAGTGTAAAGAGAATAAGAAGTGACATACGCAACATTGCTGTGGATGATCTGGGCGAGCCCTTGATGTCCGCTATCTGCCATCAAGTGGAAAGTCTGCGTCTCTACAGAAGTCGAGTCCTGGTTCACCCAGGTCAAGTCATTCCGTTCAACCTCTGTGTATGGGGTAGCTGCAACCTGGGTAGTGACCGACTTGATCGCAGAGGGGCCATAAATCGGTTCTTGAGTGCCGGCAACATCGGCCAGCCTATTTTACAGTCAGTGTTGTGAATTTTGCTAAAGTCTTACGATCGAGGGGCACGTACTTTTGCTTTGCCCAGTTGAACATGGTGACGGAACTTCTGCGGTGCGGGGATGATAGTGTTGATTGATTTGGAGTTCAGTATCTCGGACGTGCTCTGCTCTTAAAGTGATTGTTTATTTCGATGGAGTGCAGTGGAGCAGAGAGCAGAGAGTAATGTAATTTTTGTCATCGCCCCTCCAGACGATTAGCTAGGGAGTCGTCTCGTGCTCTCAGCGCTTTGACCACCTGTCGACGTCAGTCCACTCAGGGGCGGTGAATGCCAACAGCAGCAGAACAGGGATCGCCGAAACAGCTTTACCATAGCCATACCTGGTGTACCAGCGCCTGGACGAGGCGCCGAATGAATAAATGCATGTAGATGGATTGGCATACAAGCTCAAGAAGAACTGGCGAGGGCTCCCCTATCAATTTATCCACTATCAAAATGCCATTACACCAAAAGTTCGTCACATCAATCGAGATCGGGCTTTTATTGTTAGCACAGCATGGAAGCGAATGTGCTTAGCCAGCATCATCGATTTACATTCCTCGCTCCGGCCATTCCAGACATGAGTTGTCCCAAGTTAGCTCTAGAGCCTCGCAGCAAATTTATATCGTACAGTTGTAGCTTATGCGCCTTCCAAATCGTTCGTACCCTAGCCAGTTCATGACAGCTAGATCTGCCATCTCAACATCCATCTGGCCAGTTAGTTCATTGCAGCAAGCTTGAGATCGATTTTCCCTCCCCCACCTGACTAGCAGCAACCCCACAGCCGGGTCAATCCCATCTTATGAGTAGCCTACTGAGCTTTCTTTCCCTTCTTGGTCGACTTGCCAACACCCATTCCATACGTGTACACCAATTGTGCGCCCAGAAAGCCTCCAAAGCTCACCAAAGGTAGAGCCACAGCGCTGCTCACCAAGACGTTGGTTGTGGTCGGCTCGAAACCCGGGATGGCACTTCGGGTGTACCAGTTGTACGCCAAAGAAAAGGCTGCAGAGTCACTAAGAGCTGCATGTGCCAACGCGGTCCGAACCTTGGACGAGCCGAATCCCTCCCGCTGGATCAATGGCATCATCTGGACTGCTCCGCTAAGAATGGCAGGAACAATTGTAACGAGCGCGGCGACGGTCACGTAGTACGACAAGACTGGCAGAAGCTCGAGAGGAATCTGGAAGTTGAGGGATTTGACCGTCGAAGCAACAAATGGAGCTGTTGCTGGAGCTCCGGCTGCGGTATGGAAAACATCGAGGAAGGCCGCGAGCATGATGAAGGCCATTGGCATATGAACCGTGGCGGGATGAATTGGTCTGCCATCGAACGATCAGTAAAGGAGAATTCAGTCCAGAAAATGTGCAGACTTACCCTGCCATTGTGGGCTTGAGAAGATGGTACTTTGGGAAGTATGACTGGGAAACGAGTGCTGTGGATTTGAACGGACGTCAAGAATTGAAGGATCGAAGGTCTTGTTGGGCTCTTTAAAGTCGTTGGGACGGTGAGGCACAGAGGCACAGTGGCATTCGGTTTCCGAGGTTGACTTTGTTGTTTTCTTGCTGCTGACAACCGGCACAAACTACCTGGGCAAATTGCACAAAACCATAATTGTATGCTTGTAATTTGTTACATATCACGGAGAGTTCGACATTACCGGCTCTGGGAAAGCTAATTCGTTGGGTGCCGAGTGGCCCATGGTCGCAGCTTCCCCATAATCTACGCCATACTCTACCGAACAACGCTTTTCATCCATCAGATGTAATCCTCTCCAAACATCACATTCAATACTGCATTGCAGAATCGCTTGTCGTCTGGCCCATCCTTCAGACTGACCTGTCCTGTCCTGATGGCGCTTTCGAGGCATTCAGGGCCGTGCTCGATATCCACTTGGCGGGAAGTTCTGAAAAGCTTGTCCCACGATGACACGAGGCGGCCACTGACAGGCGAGAAATTGCAAAGCAGCGTACCCAAGTCAACTCACCCCCTGTTGCTGGTATATGCTATTATAAAACACCAAGGGCATTGCGTGAGTTGCCTCAGGTCAAGTGTCCTTCACAGATGTTCTGAAATTTGGAATAGTCATTGAAAAACAACCTCCCTTTTCTCATCAACCGCCTCGAAATTACTTACATCAGTTTTCGGTGGCTAGCAGCCCCGAGCAATCCGTTATTTCTTTTCATATAATTCATGTTTATTTTGAAAGGGAGTTTAAATAGGCCTCGCAAATTGTCGATATGTTCTCGTTTTGCCATTGCGTGCTCGTGGTTGTCCTACTATTTTCGTGTGCATACCGGTAGCGTTTTTTTGTGCGTCTAGACCTCTCCTGTGCTGTATTGTGCAACATTCAAATATAATTTGATGTATTGCACATCAATTTAAGCAATATTGCTCCATCGACGGGAAATGTCTGGGATAGCCAATTGAGATTCCCCCTTTTCTATTTCTCGCGGGCACTCTCCTCAACTATTTCGCTCCACCCTAAAGGTCAAAATTCCCATACGTCAATATGAGCAAGGAGAAAAGACGAGCGGATCAATTATTTGCACTCCATCTGCCGATCCTATCCCAAGGGCAGCAGTCGCGATGTTTCTCAATATCGATATGGACTGTCATTGCGAAATGTGCTCGATATCCAATGCAGCTTCACGATCAATGAAAAAGATTTGAGTTGAGAGGGGGATATTTTAGAAGAGCCACGGTTTTATAAAGTGACTAAACATCGGCGACTCAATGTAGTTCTGGGAAGGCGGAGCGACCAGGAAGAAAAGAGACCGTGAGAATTGAATCTTTTTTGTGGGAATCTTCAAGCATTCATCTCTTCAGTTTTCTGCGCTTTTCGCATTGGATCATCCGCTACTCTTTACACCGAGGAATCACCTTCTCTGCATATTATGACCCAACATATGTCTTCGGCGTTGCATGGTTGAGGGTGTGGTAACGGTCTGTTGATTGGAAAGGGTACTAGTAGGATGGGCTGGCGTCTCTCTGGGTGCAGGATCGTGGCTTGGCCTAATGAGAATTGCATCCTTGCTTCGTTCCGTTCTCTCACCCCCTTCTCCTCTTCCCATTCCCTCTCTCCATTCCCTCTCTCCATCCCCTTTCTCCCTTCCCTCTCTCCCTTCACCTTCTTTCCTCACAGCTCATACGCCAGCCCTCCATATCCCCCATCCCTATACCTCTGCTCCTCCGACGCTTTTACCTTTTTGGGTGGGCCCTCAGTAGTAAAGCACCCACTATGAAGAACAGTGCTAGTACGATGATAGTCAGGGCAGTTATGTTTTGGATGTGAGGAGGGGAGGGGGGGGATTATGGAATGGGGGCTGGGTATGCGGGGGAGAAAGGGGAGGGTGTGAGGGGAGGGGTATGGGCTCGAGGGAGTAGATGAGAGGAAGTGAAGATTTATACTTCAGTCGTAATAGAAATAACATCCTTCTATTCATGTCCCCAGTGGCATCACTTATCTTCATCTCCTTCTAGCAGCATCTTCTACTCTTCTCTTACATACCCTTTACTCTCACCTCACCATACCCCGTTCGATCGAGTTTATTAATACCAGCCGAGATTGCGAGAGCTCAAGTAAATGCTATCACCTATTTTCGAGGTTGGTTTTGGACCATACAAGCCAAGCTTGATGTTGAAACCGAACATCTTTCCTCCAGACTTTGAGTCCTGCAAATCCAACATGTTGAACTGTACAGGAAGACTTGCAGCCCAAATTCCAAGACCAAGAATCCAGAACAGCAATGTGAACTCAGCATTAGTTGCTGCGTCTGGCGACTCTGGCTTGTTTGACGTCGTGAAATTTCCTCAATGCGATATGCGGCAAATTATTCGGAATTAGAATTCCTGGCTTAATACTATTTGCGGGATTGAAAGTATGGAGGGAAGAAAGGGGGGGAAAAGGGGGAGAAAAGGGGGAGACAAGGGGGGGGGGATATCGAGTTTTGTGGGTGAGGGGAGGGAGTGAGGGAGGGTGAGGAGGGCGGTAGGGGGGGTTAGGGAAGAGGGTTAGTTTTGTTAAGTTACATTTTGATATCAAGATGTATTGATCTACTGTATAGATTATGTAAACAGGAAAGTATACCCACTATCCACAGCTCGAGAATTTCCCCTAATATGAGAAGTAAGAACCGAATGCCATTTTTATATCGAGACGTTGGATGTTGGATTTGGGGTTGTAGCTGAGTGTTACTTCTTGCTGCTTTTCTTCGTTCGCTGGGTGAGCGAAGGAAGGATTATAGGGTTTGGCGGGGTGATAAATGGGGGGGGGGGTTGTGAGGGGAGCTTGGGAGTTTGATGTAGGGCTAGTGTGATGATTTTTTTTCCTTTAATTTTGTTCTCACTCCTATTCTCCATAGCACAGCCTAACTACCTTGTATTCCTTGTCGTTGTAATGAAATAAATCTTGCTTTTATTTTGCATTCATCTATTTCGCGCTACCCCTAAATCAGAGGTTTGTCTATCTGACAATACCACCAGCCAAAGTCTTAACCTTGCAAACCCCCTTATTAGCCACAACCAGTTTTCCCAATCCCGTCTTCGGCTCTTCGCCCTCCTTACTCAACTCCTTCACAACACCAGCATCAAAGGCAACCTCCAACGCGTCCGTAGTCGTAAACCCCGGTTGAATCATCTCCCAAACCTTCTTCTTAGGATTCAACACACCCTCCGGTTCGCCCTGCCAACCCTCAAAATAAACACGCTCTCCAGCCGTGGAACCCTCGGGTGGAGTCACCAATTCTACTGGACCGGCGTGGTTATCTTCTACGCCTGGGGCTAGTTTTGGGGACGCGGCGAGGACCATGGCGCAAGATTTGATGCCGCGCATCTTGACGGGCTTGAGGTTCGCGACGACGACGACTTTTCGTCCTTGCATTTCCTCGAGGGGAACGAGACCGTTGAGGCCCGAGCAGACGGTTCGTACGACCTGGCCCTCGTACTCGGAGGTGTCGTCGGTTCCTGCCTTGTCGCCCATTGCGATTGTAGAGACGAAGAGGGAGTCGGCTTCTGGATGCTTGATAGCCTTCAAGATATGGCCAACTCGCAAGTCGATGAGCGCTGGTGACAATGGTGCTGCTGCTGCGGGGGCCTTTTGGGGTTTTGCTGCCTTGGGAGCTTTTTCTTTCTTTTGACGTCCGCCTTGGGGCTGCTCTCCTGATACGGCTGCAACGACGGTGTCCTTTGCCTCACCGACCTTTTCAGTGGCCTTATCAACGACATCCTTTGCTTTTCGTCCACCCTTGGGTGTCTCCGCAATAGCAGGCTCGCCCGCTGCAGCAGCTGCTGCTTTCTCCTTCTTCAATCTCTCCTTCTCTGCCTTGGCATCAACCGGTGGCTTCACATAGAGAATCTCCTCCGGATCAACGGCCAATTTTTCGCCCTCTATCTTAACTTCATCTTTGAAAAGCGGCGAGTTCTGCACAAAGTCCAAATGTCTCACAATATTCGGATGGCCGTTAACACCAGTCTTCTCCTCGGCAGTCCAGCCTCGCACGATTGGGACGAGGGAGGTGTAAAGGGCGGTATCAGCTTTCGAGGGCTTGGAACCTAGGACGGTGGTTCGGGAGGAGAGGTGCGTGTTGAGGGCGGAGAGGAGGGGTGTGCGGTCAGCGGGGGAGCTGGTGATGAGACGGCTGGAGGTTTGGATCCATTGTTGGATTTCGGCTTCTTCGGTGGGGGTGAAGGTTGACATTATGGCGCGGTGGAGGAGGCTGAGGGTTGTGGTGGGAGGTTTGTTGTGATGGTGGGGGAAGAGGAAGCGGGGGTTTTTGAGGAGGGAGAACATTTTGTGACTCGTTGCGTTTTCGAGGTCGCTTGCCTGTCGTTGGAAGGCTGTCACGTGTGCACAGACCTGACAGGGTTTCACAGTTTTGTGATAAGTTCGATTTGGACTTCGATATATAACTTCGATTTATAGTCTTAAGTTTATTGTTTTTATTTTCCATGAAACTTCTTCTTCATTCCTCCTTCCACATTCCTCTGACCATCCCAACGTCACAATAACCTTTCTGTCATCTATCATCATATCTTGATTCATTTCATGGCCTCTAAACCTTTCCCTATTTTTCCTACTCTGCCACTAAATATTAAGTAATTATGATATTCATTATTCAACTCAAAAATTGAGAGTATGACCACCAGCAAGAAAATGTGATGGACGCCGAGAACAATGCGCGCTCCAGATATGACCAAATACTCCCACTAAATGCGACTTTTGACCATCTCCCCAAAGCCATAACTAAAACCCAAAGCCACAACTAAAATGCAATGGATGCCTGCCCCCCTTTCTCCATGACCACATATAACTTTGGAATTTCCCCTCTAATATTCGAGCCATTGTTGGGAAGAGATGACCAATGAAGTAACATCTCCTGTCTGCAAATCAGATCTCCCCCGATCGTTTGAAGATGAGTTTCGTCGGTAACTCCAAATCATCCACAGCCTCATCATCGACCTCCATATCATCAATCTCCAATCCCTTTGCAATTGAATGTTTCTTGACGCTTGGCTGCTTGAACTCCCGACTCCCCTTACTCTTCGGCTCCACTCCCACGCCCCTCGCTGCTTTCACACTTAAATTCCTCGCCACTACTTCCTTCTCCAACCTCTCAATTTCCTTCTCAGCAACAGCCTTGACCTCGGCAAGTTTATTCTTGATATTAGTGATTTCCGTCCCACATTCTCCCTCCCGTAGGAACTGATGTGCGCCGTGTTCGCATTGGGCCTGGCACCATTCGAGACCTTTGTCAAGCTCGTCGAAGATATCTGTTACGGTGCCATTTCCACGTCTGTAGCCCCGCAGGTGACCTATGGAGAGTTTAATTGGGGCGTTTTGGGGGGTTTTCATATCCGGTATAAGGGGTTCACGAGGGGGTCCCATTTGACGTGTTGAGACGAATTTAAGTTGTGGTGGTGGTGCGTCTGAATCGTCGTCGTCTTCGTCGTCGGGTTGGATTGAGGGCTTTTGTTTTGATGGTACGAGATGGTCGGGTTTCAGATCCATTTCGTCGTCGTCGTCGTCTTCATCTTCGGTCGAATCATCCTCTTCAACCTCCAATTCTGCAGCCCTTTTCATCTCCGCCATCTTCGCTGCCATCTTCCCCTTCCTCATGGAATTCCTACTCCCACTGACAAACTTGACCAAATCCTCAAAAGCCGTCTGCACCGCACTGTCATAGTATACGATAATCATAGACCTCGTTCTGTACTTTGGCGCTATGCTCTCCCCGCTCGCTATAGACCCCGTTTTCCTCTTCCGTAGAACATTGCGGCCGTGAGGTAAAGTAGGAGAAGTTTTGGAATGGGAAGCCTGTCGTTTTATCGAGCCCGGACTAGCATTCCCTTTCGTAGGCTGTGGTACCGAAGCATTTCCAGCAGCAGCATGACGCGCAATCGACGAACTGGACCGTCGATCCCCCGGGAATGATGGTCCATTCTGCGTACTTTTCGGCGTGTCAAAAGGATTCATAGGAATTCCATTTCCCTCCATATCATCGTCCATGACCAACGCGTGGCCCCGATCTTCCTCCTTGTCATTTGGTCGTAGAGATTCGGTTGAGCCCTTGTTCTTCATGGACCGTGTGGGCGGCCGTTCGTTTTCTTCAAGGCGCGCAAGTTCTATTTGGCGGAGAGCAATTTGGCTGTTGAGTTCGTCGAGGCGGGTGTTCCATTCTGGAACGGAGGTGCATAGTATACTGAGGGCTTCAGAAATCGAGAAGCTTGCCATGGTTGTTGAAGTTGTTGAAGTTGAAGGAAGTTGGAGGAAGTGAAGCGCGGGGTGGAACAAGCCACAAGGAATAGCTCGCTGCGCTAGATGCAAGGCAGGGTAAAAAAAGGTCCTAGTAAAACAAGGCGCTTGTTTAAATTTCCAAACCTTCCTGGGCAAGAGAAAAGTGTTTTATGATGGAATCATGGCGAGGAAAAGCAGCAGTCGAAAAATTGAATTGGTTTCGGGGGGGTATAGTACTAGGGATGTAGTGAGTTCTGGCGGTCGTCGGGATGGTTCCAATTTTTGTCGAGGGTGTGACGATGCGGAGATCGGCAGACTTGCGCAAGGACGGGATGGACACCCCCACTACGAACGACCTATGTAACACAATGCTTGCCGGCAGCTCGAACAGGCGATGAAGACCGAGAGGACGAAAGTGCAGAATATAGCAAGTGCAAATATAAAAAGTGCAAGTGGTGAGAGATGGATATACGGCTATATCGAGGGACGAATCGCCCAGTCGCCCAATCTTCCAATGCGGGGGAATATCACAAGAAAAATGCAAGTAGACAATTTTAAAAGCAAGGAGGGAGGTCTTGCGGCGGTAGCCATATATTTGTATGTATTGGTGCTGCGGTGCCCCCCCTCCCCCCACAGTTAAGAATTGTACGAACTCACTCCCCTCTCGAAATGCCGAGTCCCTTCTGCTAGCCGTGCAACCTCGTAATAAATCTTAAACCAACAGCACCCGCATCTGCAAGGAGGAGAATATTGTAGCGAAAGCTTGAAGGGTGCAGACGCGTTCGGCACTGCATTGCTGGCCGATCAGGGTGCATCTCTGTGCCTTTCTCCAGCAGTTAGAAGGTGAAGAAGGTATTCGCGAGCGAGGCACGGCTTCACTATCATCACGGCACCGTTGAAGTGTGTACGGAACGGACATAAGAGGCACACAAGATTTCTATTTTCCTCGCTATCTCACACTCCGTCCACCCTCTTACCCTCTTGCTGGCCTGAAGACTTCGCCATGTGTTTGTTTCTGGACATCCACAACTCCACGGTCGAGTGGGATCGTGGAGTTGACGGAGCTTGACATTTTTTGCATGCGCCCCCACGGACCAGGCCCCGATTGGGCCATTTCTCTACATACTGTACGGTGACGCTGCTCCACTTTCGGCAATAATCGTATTTTACTCCAACGGGAAAGGCACCAAACTCTATCGGACAATCAAGCCCAATTCAGGCAAATAGAGGGGATGCGACTTTTGAAAAGGCAGAAAACCTGACCACTCAAGGAGCAGCATCAGCGTATTCCCCCAAACAGGCCTAGTGGGGGAGTTATGGGCTTCTTTTTCAAGATGCCTTTCTTTCCGGCACCTGTGACTCTTTTAATCACATCTGCCGCATGTTCGCCAGGTGGCTAAGAGGTAGCTAGTAACCTTGGAACTTGGAAGGTTGGGGACTATTGTACCAGTCTGATGCATCCCCCAACGAATACAAACTAATTTATATGTGCTAGCACCGAGGTAGACGTTGGCAATAGAAATGGCAACGCCAATCGAGGGTTGCGAAGGGCAAGCTGTGGTCCCCTGTTCTATTGCTGGGTTGTCACAGGCCACCCCTTTTTTGACGCCGCTTCTCCGCTTCTGCAGGTGATGGCCACGCTTCGTCAAGGTCTTGTTCGAAGATGTCTTTTTGATTTGCTACCCTCGGTTCGAGCAGAGCCAACCACCTTCCAACATCCATCTTCCGGAAACAACGGCGAGGGAGGGGCCAAGACGGAAAAGACGGAGAGATCCTCTTGCTTTGGCTTCAAGAAAGGCTTCTTCCGAAGTGTCCATCTGGTGTGGATAGGGAGGAGGCAGATCAGATTTTCCTGCTTACTATTCTGCAACTTGACGTGGAAACCGCAGCGTTGCCTTGAACATCATATTACTTGCAGCCGGATATTTTAGTATTAATAATAGCGGTGGGGATGGACTCGGACGTAACCTTGTCGTGTGACAACGGACTTCTGTTGCAATTCGAAGGGGGACAACATAACAAACGAAACATCCTTTTCGAGGCAAAGATGCGAAGCCGTCACTTCTTCAAGGAGATTCGGGACCAACCAACCGACCAACGACCGGAACGAAGCAAGCAGCCAAGCCATGCCTTTGCTCCATCTCATCCTCACCGTTTTCAACCCCGGTACGCCCTCTTCTGCACGGCGGGACGGCCCTCGATTATGCCATACGACTAAGCAACTAGTAACCAACTCTCACCAACTACCCCCAACTACCGGCGCATTAGCTTTCTATTTGCTGCCGCTAACGCCCATTGAAAAAGTAGCAAGAACCACCATTTTGATAATGCGCCATCCTTCGGCGTTGTATTCGGCCCTCGTTGGGTAAAGACATACATACGCGCCTTGAAGGCACAGGGTGTGCGTACCCAAGTGCATGCGTCAACGGTCTCCTGACTCTGTTATCTCAACTAAGTACTTTCCGGAAGAAGAACCAACTCCAATTGTTTGAACGAACGGTGAAGAAGCATTCAAGTTGCATTTCACATGCGATGCAATCAGTTTTAAAGGACCGTCACTATCGGAATGAGCCACTCGGGAAATAGCCAAATACAGATCTGCGGCCAGATCGGTAGGTGGGCTCCGAGATGAGGTTACGTTCCGAGAGGTTCGAGAAGAGCCAACCCTAGCCCTAGACAATAAGGCTTCTCGTGGCATCACGATAAACGACAGGGAGGATGGGCGTCGATGAGACTTTTTCCCTGCCAGAAAACGTGGTGTCTGCAGAAAAGCGGCGTAGGGCTCGGGCTCAAATTGTCATCTGTTGCTGCTGGCCTCCACCAAGAAGGGAAAACACTGGCCATTTTCGTGAAGTTCAACGTTGGAAAGCATGAAATGGACGAGGAGTGAGAACGACATGTCAGATCACAGGAGGGGCTACCAATTGTTTCTGCATCACTAGGCAGTTGGACCCTCAAATGAAACGCCAGATTGCTTTCCTGCATTATTATTCATTGCTTGCAGGGTTGGAGAGAGAAGACGAAGTCCTACTCGTACCCTCCAACATCTATTACGAATAATGCGTAAACTTCGTATACGTTCGTACTTCGTACTCCCTACTCCCTACGTGCCAACATCTTGATGCTCCGGTCTCTATGGCCACAATTCTTCCACGATCCATTCGCCAACTTGATCTCCGGCGAGCTGCTGGTCCTGGTGACCACCCTCTTGCTTCGGACCGACATAGTTGAAGCGCCATCGTCGAGCTTTGTCAGGATCAGTCAGATCAACCTGCTCAACTTCTTGCGGTCTAATAATAACCAAGCGAAAGTTGGCTCTAGCAACTTGATCATGCAAATCGGTGACTTTCTGGCCCAGTTTCAAGGAGGGGTCGTTGGGCGAGTGAGATATCGGCGTGCCTGGAGCGGGGTTCTTAAAGGTTCCCCGCATGGATGGGGAAAGGTTGGCAAAATGAGCGGTAAGCTCTTTCGCCCAGCTCCAACCATCCTTCCCATCTTCCTTTACAACTCTCATTCTGTCACCGATCACGCTTTTCACCGTCCGCGTGCCGCTGCTCTCCTCGCCGTCCCCTTCAATGTCGGGAGCCACAATATATGCATCTCCTCGAATCCTCCACTGTGTCATGACCTCCTTCATCCAGAAGACGGCCTCGACGGGTCCCCCGCCACCACTGCCCTGGCTCTGACTTACCCCTCCATGGCCTTGCGAGCTGGCAAATAGCTCAGGCACTTTTTGCATACGAACATCGGTCGTCAGCGTAAGCAGATCGCTCGAGTAGACTCGCTCGTTCTGCGGCGCCGAGTTGTGTTTGTTCTCGGGCAACTCAGCCCACATACCGCGGAAGATGCATGTTCGTGACCGTGGAACATACGGTGTCGGCGAGTCTTGGGCGGCGGCGGCACTGAGTGAGGAGAAGACGAATTCCGGTGAGTCCATGGTCGAGAGGTGAGACTGGAAGAGCGGTCGCCAGGGAGCCACACCAACACTGGCGGGCGACGTTGCCGTAGAGGACATGCTGGTTATGCTGCGAGCGATGCGCTGCAGTCGAAGGTGGGCGGGAGAAGCAATGTTGACTGCAGATTGACTGCACTCAGTGGAGACCAGATGTTAATTGGTTGAGGAACGAGCAAGATGCAGGGAGTATTCCGGTTCTTTTTTTTTTTGCTTGCAAATGTTGGACAGGTGAAGTATGTTGGAATGTAGGTGGTGGTTGCTGGCCTATAGGCGCTAGTAGTTAAGGAGCTTGGATGTATCATGTCCTTGACGACATCACTCCAGCAGCTCGCACGCCAGTTCATGGAGGGGTAGGTTCATTGCGGCTCTCCACTTGCGAGACACGTGATTTGGTAATATCGAAACATCAAATCAGATCAATGGGCCTCCTAAGATCAAGCCTCAATATTTCATCGGCACTACGAGTAGACAGGAAACGGTCGCTTGCGGTTCCTATGGGCGAAAGTACCGATGCCGACTCGCTCGGCACTGAGGGTAAGCTCAATCTGGATATCCCTCGGTTCTAGCCGGCACCCTTTTTGCTCGTTGTCTCCGACGGAAAAAGACACTCGAATTTATAAGATTGGGGTAAGCTGCTGAAGATATGTAAGCAAACACTTACTTGGCATTTAAGTAAGCACTTACACCACCTTAAGGTAAGTGCCCCGTCGAAGAAGCTTCCACGATCTGCAACGGAAACTCTTTTCCTAAAATTTAAACATCCCTCACTTCAAGGGCTCAATTTGAGGGCGCATGCAAGTAAGTATCTATTTCCCGTACGTACCTAACATCTCATTTCGCATTTCTTTTCGAATTGGCCAATCCCAGATTTTGCATCGTCTCCGATCTTCTATCCGTACCCAATCTAGCCGGAAGAACTCGCAAGCTCGAAGCCTCTCCTCCGGTAAGATTGATTCGTACCTTACAGTACCTAGGTACTTTACACAATTCAAGTTGAAGCCAAATGGTAGTCGGGTCATCTCGAACCGACTCACGGGATGGATAAACTCCAGAAACAAAATGCGCAAAAAATTGTACCAAGATCGTCCCTTTGTAATGTCTACGCGGGGACATGGAGAGATGGAGAGTTTTGCCTCCAATCAGATGACCGTAGATGCTGGAAATACTAGGTTTTACCCCACAGTTTTCATTTCTATTGCGTAGGGGAGATCTGGGGATGCGGGGAGAGCCGTTCGTGATGAGGCTCGAGATGAGATAGTCGACTTGTTTATAGTTGAGCTTCTTTTTCTGGGGCGTTTGTTTTTCTTGAACGTTATTTTCTATGAAAGAGAAGGAGACGGGAGCTTGTTTTTGCCAATTGAGCTTCATCTTTGACCAACTTGCGCTTCTCCGATATTCTCAATTTAGGTCTATCGCTGCTCCAGTTCAAGACTCCCAGACTTTTTTCAAGTATCCGAGATGTTTGGGAAGGGCTTCATTTCATCTGCCTTTTGCTTTCTTCTCGCTCTCGCATCTGCCAACGAAGGTCCATGTGGTCCAACGCCATCTCTACCAGTCAAGAGCGGAAAGATCTGTACTGTCAAGGCTCTTGGAAATAAGACGGATGATACTCCTCAGCTTTTGAAAGCTTTTGAGGAGTGTGATGGGGGTGGGACGGTGGTGTTTCCTGAGGATCAGGAGTATTGGATCGCGAGCAAGTTGAATCCTGTTGTGAGGGATGTTACGGTTGAGTGGAGGGGTGTTTGGTTTGTATGTGTTTTTTTCTTTGGGGATTGTAGGTGGGTTGGAGTTTTGATTGAAAGGAGATTTTTTGAAGAGGTGGATGGTATGGGTTTGTTGGGGTGTGGGAAGGGGTGAGAGGTTATGGTGGAGTTGAAATTCCGGGGAAAGGACTTGACGAACCTGCCATTGACTTTGAAAATGGAGACTACCCAGTTACCCTCTCTTAGTCATTGAATTTTCAGACCTCCTTCCCCCTTCAGCGTCCTGAAAGCCTCCTAGTAAACCAAGCCAAATCAAAACATCATCATACTAACTCTCCAACCCAGATATCCGACAACATCACATACTGGCGCAACAACTCTTACCCCATCGCCTTCCAAAACCACCACACAAACTTCATAATCACCGGCGAACGAATCCACATCAACGGTTACAGCACCGGAGGCATCAATGGCAACGGGAACGCATGGTATAACGTCGAACAAGCAGTTACGCAACCTGGAAGACCTATGCCTTTTGTCTTTTGGAACGTGAGTGATGTGACGGTCGAGAATTGTAAGTGATGAGAGAAGGTAGAGGTGATGTGCTCATAACTTCTAGTTTACATCAAGGATTCCCCTCTCTGGGCACTTAACATCATGAACGGGACAAACATGCAACTCACAAACATCACCTCCAACTCCACCGCCATTTCCGCTCCCTACGGCACCAACTGGGTGCAAAACACCGACGGCTTCGATACCATGGATGCCAACAACATTCGTCTCACAAACTTCTATTACCAGGGCGGCGATGATTGCATGGCCATCAAACCGCGCTCGTACAATATATACGCGGAAAACGTAACCTGTCATGGTGGCAATGGCATTGCGATTGGAAGCTTAGGACAGTATCTGGAGGATAGTAGTGTGGAGAATATAACGGTTCGGGGAGCGCAGATTGAGACGTTTAATAATGATATGCATAATAGTGCGTATTTGAAGACGTGGGTCGGGGAGTTGGTGTATCAGGATAATTACGAATCTGATTTCCAACCGCGAGGAGGCGGCTGGTTAGTCACCCTCTTTCCCCCCCTTTCTTCCAGTGGGCTAACCGAATTCAGGGGCAACATATCACACCTCCTCTTCGAAAACTTCCTGCTCTCCGGCGCCGCACTCGGGCCTAACATCAACCAAGACTCTGGCGACAACGGCTCTTTCCCCGGTTCCTCCAAGATGCTCATCTCCGATATCGTGTTCCGGAATTTCTCAGGTTATCAATCAGGGGCGGAGAAAAATGTTACGGCTGAGGTTAGTTGTAGTGCTGTACACCCTTGTTACGGCATCGTGATGGAGGATGTTGAGTTGGCGACGGTACAGAATGGGAGTGTGGTTGGGGCGCAGGGGCCTTGTGCTTATGTGCTGGGGAATGGGACGGGGGTTGTGGGGATGGAGGGGGTGGGTTGTTAAGGAAGGGGAGTTTGTGGTGAATGTAATAATATATATGCAGGATTTCATTACGTAAGTGGCCACTTCTGTGAAGTCCTTCGCAGTCTAAGATTCGAGACTTTATCACAAGAGGCATCGTTGATGTACGGCATACCCATTCGGAGAATTCCCTTGCGTAATTTGAACGAGCTACTGAGCATAATCGAAAAATGAAATAGCGTTGAACACCACCTCGGCTCATCTTCAAATACGAGACATTCTTTTAGCAGATAATAGCAGGATAGCCAGCCTTCAAGCAAAGATCCATGCAGCAATTCAAGCAAGCATTCTTCCGTATAATCATGGGAGCTGGTGCTGAGCTGAGAGCAAAGATCTTGGCCCTGTGGTTTCCCTCGACGGCCACGAAATTAATCCAAGCAGCCTCTTCTTCTGACGTGATATTGCTCCTCGACTGTAATGGACTTTGAGGACTGCTATAGCTGCAAAATCTACTATGGCCAGAAAGCGGATGGGACGGGCTGTGGGGACAGTCGTCAATGACCAGTGAGTCTGAGAGATTTGATAGAATTCGAGCGGGGATTTGTCTTGTGTATTTCCCGTTCTTCCCCAGTGCGATGTTGATGATGAAAGCTTGATCGCCACGGGCAATCATCCAACGGATTTCAAGGTCCGATGCTAGGTTGCACGGTATGGTAACAGCTGGTGCTTCCGTGTCGTACATTAAGTCTAGCCTGCTAAGTGCGCCCATTGAGCAAGTCCCGAGATTAAACGACTCCCCCTCGTAAGCTAATCGCCCTGGGGCCCATCTGAGCATTAAATATCCACGTTCATCCGCTCGCTGGATTTCGTATATCCTTGGGTAAACGGTTTGGCCTTTGTAAGACGACATGACCCAAGTTTTCTTTGAGATTTCTGTCGCACACTTTTGACCATGGCCAACAAGATCCAGGGCTGCCTGAAGCATGACCTGGGTATCAGATACTATAGGTACGCCAGTATCGATTATCTTGTAAACATCATCGAAGAGCGCGGTCCTGTCGTAATGCCAGTCTAGACATATCAAGAGTTCTACAGCTCTCTCACCTGGCCGCGGACCCTCGAAAAGGGATAGAACAAGGATGAGTGTGGTAATCTTTCCCAGATTCCTTTTTAGAAGTTTCACCTTGCACGTCTTGTATCCCTTTGAGGTACGGGGAGCTCCGCATTCATCACATTCGCAGGTTTCTTTTAGCTCCTTCAAGTAGACAGAGACAAGATTCAAGTCTGCGAGAAGTGTTCCCTTTGGCAATGTGGGTAGACTTGAGCAGTATTCGTTTCCTATGAAAGCGGACATCGTTTGCGAGATAACGACGTCTTTCGGGTATGGATAAGCAAGATAATCCAGAATATCTGGCTCTTCTATCACGGTTTGATCATTCTTCGAACATGGTCCCTTTGTTCTATTGAACGGTTTTGGAGTGCCTAATCGTAGGAGAGTTGTAACCTGTTTCAATGAGTAAGGAATAGCCTCCTTGACTGTCCTCAATGCGAGGCCAGAGTCGAGACCGAGATCCCGCAACAACCACTGCCCATAAAATTCAATGCTCAGCATCCCCATCCATGAATCTGCCGCAAGTCTGGGTATGATTAATTCCGATGGATCACCCATAGTTCGATAGATGGAGATTTCTACTCCAGGACAGTTGTCCATATCTTGTGTTGCTATCAACGTGACTCGACTGTCAGGTTGATCAAGCACATGCTTTCCTTCGTTGAGGACAATCGAGGGTGGTACCCCGAGGCACCATTGCGTGAAAGCCGCGATCCAAGGAGCACCTGCAATTACTTTAAGTAGAGCACTTATATTTTATCGATTAAACAAGTAGAAAAGTTAGTGAAACTCACTGGCGCTAGTGATGGTCATGCTGGTGGCATCACCGAGTCTCTCCATTTGTCGAAAGGCATCAATAATCTTTTCTAGTCCCTCTGGATCTGGCACAAAAGTAGCCACCTTCCAGAATCTTCGGTCCTCAATAGACAGGCCAGGCAGGTTGCAAAAAATAGTCATCCATCCCATAACCAGATCCGAGTACCGCAATTGCATACATCGGTGTTCAATGCTGTTTAATAGATCCTTAAGGTGCCTGGTTGGGGGTAACATTGTTTTATCCACAGCTGAAGCTTCCAACATCTAAAAATGTGCTCACAGTCAGCCTGCTTTCTTAAGAAAAGTGAAGGATCTGAAAAGTACTGAATTTGGAAAGGATATGCGCGGAAAAAACGAAGCGGGAGAACGAAGCATTCAAAAGACCAGGCTATATACCTTAGAGAGTGCATCCGCGCCATTGTAGGCAGTCAAACTAGGAACCAAGGCTGCAGCGAGGCCTAGGAATTGGACACCGGCAAGGCTGTGTGCCATTTGAACAGCACAATCATTCTTGGAGTATCCAACCGTAGTCCCAAGGAAGTCCATTACGTAGGATGATCTGGACTGTTCTTTTAATATGTGAAATTCCACCTTTTTACGAGTTTCTGGGCAGATTGCGAGCGTTGCTCCAAATCTTTCGCATGCCAGAACGGCGAGAATCTGGACATCATCGCCCGTTGATGCTTGGAGGAGCCCGCGAGCGACAGTGAAAACAGATTCTGATGTTCTTGCGAGATCCCATTGTAACTGTGGGCCCGCCATTTTGAGGAGCTAGAGGATTCAGTTTGAATAAGGTTATCGTAGAAGTTTTAGGCAGTCGCGATACTTGGGTAAGCATCAATGAGGCTTTCAGCCTTAAACCTGGAGATGCGATGACCTGCTGCACCTTACGTCAGCATCCAATCCTCCAGATTTACTAACCTGACCTCTTGTTTGTTTGGCCCTTGACTACGGATTAATCTTGGGAAGATTCTTTGCACAAAATTTGGTATGCGCAAGAGATAAAGTTCTCTACAGACAGTCTTGAGTCAAGGATGCCGTGAAATGAGGAATAAAATCTAAGGCGGTTGAAGTGACGCAAAACCTAGAAGGGTCTAGTGGGCCACGGACCTTAGATTATAGTCCTCGATTGTAGCCAGCCACTTTTAGAATTCTTTCCTTTGAACGTAGAGCGAAAACCCGCCTTTCGTTTTATATATTCAAAAACAAAATATTATTCTTGCGTCTCTTACTGTCAATATATCGGCCCTCCCACGTCTTCTTCAATTTACCACTATATCTACCTTCTCCTCAAATTCTAGAAACCCATGAAAGAAAACCGGATGATTCCCCCTCACAAAACCCACCACGTTCTTCGAAATAACATTAATCACAGGGTCTGTGCCGGTGTGCCAAGTAAGCGGCACGAAGAAGTGTCGGATATAGTGGTTTTTGGAGCTTTTAAGATTGAATGAGCATACCCAGCCGGTAGTGTCGAGGAAGAATAGTGATGATTTCAAGGAGCCGATGACGGTCTTGATAGAGGCGCCGATTTGGTGGACGGAGAAGTCGATGATGTGTGAAGCTTGTGAAGACTGGGGATTGAGTTTCGAAGTTTCAAGAGCGGCGAAGCCTGTTATTTGGTTGTGAGATGAGTAGACTGGAGAGATTAGATGAGTGGAGCTTTTGCTGCTTGTCCACAGAGAGGGGGTTGAGGACGGAACGAGGTTTGTTGATATTTGTATACCGGTGTCAGGGGTTAGGCTTTTCAGAGATATCCATTGGAAGATGTGGATTTTGGCATCTTGGATGTGTAACAAGTACGATACATTGGATGGATGAGGGATCCAGAAACTTCCAGGGGCGGTTGGCTCCCCGGCAGCAGCATTTCCGTTGACTTGAAGAAGCTCCACCCTATCTTTTGTACCTATCAGAATCGACGACGCATCAGGATTGATCAAAGCGTGGCACACCGCTTCTTGCTCTTGATGGTCGATAACAACTTTTGTCCGCGGCTTTTTGTCCGGTCCATCGAAACTTATTTCAGTAAGGATGGCTCGACAGGTCGTATCCACGCTCAAAAGGAGACCCTTCTCTTCATGCCAAGCCAACAGCGATATCTCGGCAAAGTCTCCATGGAGCCCAAATTTACCAACAACACCACCACCGTTAACATCGTAGACATCAATAGATCCGTCTTGTCGTCCCGCAAACAACCAATGACTATCTGAGGCAGTAGTAGTAATTGCCTGTCCCCACTGGAATATCTGAGCCTGCGATGCAGGCGTGTCAGATGGAATCAATTCTTCGCTGTAAGGTTCAGAGGAGCTATCGTCTGATGAATCTTTGAGGAGTAGAACCGAGGGTTCCCAGACATTGCAGCACTGTCCTCGGATATCGAAAAATCGGAGGTTGTCGAAGGAAAATCTGATATCGTGGATTCGGAGTTGTTCTTCAGGTCGATCGATGCGATATACTGGCTCTAAGGTCTCGAAGAGGAAGACGTGGATAGTACCTTCTACATCTCCGCCGGCGAGGACCCTGCCATCAGAAGTTGCACTTAAAATGGTAATCGATATGTTCAGATGATATGTGCAGACTTGATCCAAGGTCCAAGGGTTACAAAGGACTAAATCACCGTCTTTGTAGGCGATGGCGAGCAGTTCTAACTCAGAGATGGGATTGAAGATCATATCCAGGGTCTGCGGCGTGTTGAACACATCTTCGAAACCTTCTCTTTCAAAATTGCCCAGTTTTCTGAAGCTCTCAAGGTCCCACAAACAAACCGAGGCATTGCGGTATGCAAGTGCCGCCAGCTTATGTGATGGGTCAAGCCTGATGTGATCGCATGGGGTCCAGTTGGCCACCTGTTCGTCACTTCCATTGGAATAGTCGGAATCCGTAGACGAATGGAGAAGAACAGGCTCTTCCAAAAGTTGCTCATCTACTCGAAATGAAGATAGGGAGCTCCCCTGCGCATTAGACAGTATGATTGAGGTCTCGTCTGGACTGAAACTCATATCGGAAGTGGTGAAATCGAGACTTTGGGACCGTAGGGCAGACCAGAGTTTGTCACTGTTCCGGCGAGTATCCCAAAGCATCAATTTTCGAGCGCTACAGGACGATAGGATCGAGGATGATTCATTGAATGCAAGGTTTCGAATCTTCTTCCCATGGTCTAGGCTTGCCACAAGGTCGAGGGTGCCGCTATTATACACTCGTATTTCACCATGTGCCAGGCCAATAGCAACTAAGCGGTCGCAGCAGGCGATGGAAGTCGCTTCTTCGGAAAACAGGTAGCACGAAAGTCGATCATCCCAATTTTCATCTATCTGTCCGCTAATCTTTAGTCTTCGAGTCGGCTTGGCGAACAGCTTATTTGTTATGGAATTCTGCGGACACAAATATGGGATCAAGAAATGAATAGAGGGAGGCGAGGCCAGTAAGTTCGCGTTGTATGCTACAACTATGTGAGATAAATCTACAATCCATGCGTCGACGGTCTGAACCTCTACACCCAGAGGTGGCTGATACTTTGCACGGCGGCTTAGGTATGCTTTGAGTCGTTGAGACGTTTGGCGAAGAATAGAAAGATCTCCAGCCCTGGCCACTCGTTCAATCCAGGTCAGTACGTTGGATTTGAGGAACTTTTCGAGAAGCAAAAGTAACTCGTCCACAGATGCGGAACAGTGCAAAAGGTGATATGCAAAGTGGCCACAGGCGTACTCTTGAAGTGTTGACTGAACTGCTTTCGCGGATGAGTTCGGTCGATGTGGTCGTGGTGGTGCAAGTTCTTTGCCACAAAGAATGTTGAGACATATCTTGGCAAGTCGAGCATGGGCAATGGGTCGATCAATCCACGGTTCCTGATTTGGCCTTATTTGGGTCAAATATGCTGATGTGGTCTGATGTATAATGTGAAGCCGAGATTGCTTGTCTATGACCCCCTGTTTATCAATGGAAATGAGGTGGCCACACATGGCTTCAAGCTCGCTCGATGTAGCTGTCAAAGTGCGCCCTACATCGAGAAGAACAGCTTGTTCAATTTCTTGGATCATCATCCGCCTAGGCGAGCAAACGACCCAGGTAAGGATACACCTTGCAATATCGGCGCTGGGAGAAGAGGAGATGGAGTCGATAATTCGGTTATAGAACTCATTCATCTCGGACGGGATCTGTTGGAGGGCAGTCTGCATATCCTCTACACTATAGGTATCTTCTAGTCGCGTCATTGTCAGAGAGGCCCAGAGGAAAATGCCATTTGACTTGGAAACAATGTCGGAAACGAGGTCTTGATACGATGCGGCCCCACTAGACCTTGGGCACCTAGCCCGCACAAAGAGCTCAATGTCTTGTAAAGAACCGCCGTCTCCGGTGTTGATTTCCAGAAACCGGGTTTGCTCTTTCCCCAGCGCTCTTTGGACGTGCCCACCAGGGCGGCTTGTAACAAGTATCCGAATTGGAATTTTGCTATCCAAGTTGGAAAATATCGATACCAAGGCCGCAAGGCTTTTGCTTGGGCATTCGTCAATAGCGTCTATAATCCAGAAATGAGGCCTGCTTGTTTCGACTTTGAAGACCCGGTTAATGAAGACCCTGGTCCAAAGCATATTGTGATCCTCTTTGTTGACTCGCTCATCGTCCTCAATCATGGAAGAAATCGCACGTCGCACTTCGAAATTATCCTCCGCCATCTGGAATGCCAAAGATCGGAGAAGTTCTGACAAAGACTGAGATTTATCGTTATGTTTGAAGATATAAAAACTGCAGTCAATGTTACAGGACTCCAAAAATCTGACCACGTGTCCAGCCGCAACGGATTTTCCTGTTCCAGGTCGGCCGTTCAGCCACAGAACTTTTGGGGCTGGGTCGAAATTTCTGCACTTAGGATCTTGAGATTCGCCCTCACCTCCACTAACCCATTCCTGGAACGTTGTAGATTCTGTGAGCCATCGACAAGAACCGTTGTGCTGTTTTTCGTTGATCTCGAGAAGATCCGCGTCAGGGCGCTGGCTAATCCCAAGAAATGAAGATATCTGTTTCATCTGGAAACGATAGTCATCTCGACGTTGGAACGAAACTCGTTCAAAGTCAGCGAATCTATAGATACAGGACACGTAGGAAACTCACTCCCAGCTTCGATTTCATCAATCGTTGTAAGTAGGCACCTTTGCAGTGTGGTGTAATTTGGGTCGAGCGGACTTTGGAATTTGCAAACATGGCGATGATCAGCTTCGAGAAATTGCACATGTTCACGGGGGAGACCTGAGCAACTCTGTAAGTGAATTCCACTTAGCCAGTAAGATTCTAACCATACCTAGGACAGCCGACTCCTTGTCGACCACGAATGAAGTGGTCATACCGAAGCTCGTTGGTACACCCTCAAAGAATGACCAAAGTTGAAGATTACCACAAACATGTCGAAAATCATCGTTAATCCTCTATGTAATTGTTAGAATGTAAAACGAACTGTAAGTTCTCAATCGCCATTGCTCACATCCAAGGTACCAGATCCAGGCAAAAGTTCATCGAGGAATGCCTTAGCGCCTCGTGACATTGAAGTCAAAAGTAACTTTGCCATTTGTGCCGAGTCAGCCCCTCGGTGGGGTGTTCCAAGGAAAAAGATGCTGTGAAATCTTGAAGAAAGGTTGCTGTATATTTCATCTCTAGTTGATATCAGATATGCCTGCGAGAAGGTTAGCGGCTGAAGGATAGAGGAACATCTTGCTGGGACTCCGACCTTCTTCGCAACTAGGCCACCCATGCTATGGGCGATCAACACTATTGGCGTCTAAAAGGGGATAAAAATGAGCTTTATTTCTTTCTTCCAGACGGTCAGAGGGACTTACGTCTCCATTTTTTCTTAACTCGGGAGAAACATGCAAGCTGGCCAATAAATCTTGGCCAAAATCATGGACCGTCAAACGACTCTCTTTCTTGCTGGTCCAATCCGAGTTGTAACCGTAGCTATGGATACGGACGTGCTTGAAGCCCGCTTCATTTGGGAGCCATTGCTCAGGCCAGTACATGCCTGGATCGGCCGAATAACTCCATGTTTTCCTCGACCCCCCTTTGAGTCCATGTATCTGCACAGCAAGTAAGTATCTATATCTGGATAAGGACCACCTCAAGGCAGATGGCTGACGTACAAAAACGAAGTCGATTCTCGGCTCGGAGGGCTCGTGGAGGAGATTAAGACCTAGTGCCCCTTTTACCTCGGGCTCGCTTGAGACGGTCCCCGTTGTCCCTTGACTGCTCAGTCGGCGAAGTTTGCGCTGAATAAAAACGACCGACGAAGAGCGACGCGATGTAGATGTGTTTGTAGTGGTGTCGGTGCTCGTGCTAGCGGTCTCGGTATGGACGATATCGATGGCGGGCCGAACCTAGAAAAGCGGGGCCAAGTCAGCACTCTCAGGTTGGCAAACTGTCTTTTATGCGGAAATGGAAGGGGGGAGGCCATACCAAAGTTTCCCGAAACATTCTGGCATCTCGTCGACATCAATGTTGGTTAGCAAGATGAAAGGTCGTAAAACGTCACGGAATCAGGCTTGCATCAGCAGCGCGTCTGCGAGAGCCTCGCTCCTAGGCTATCTCCGCCTAATCGCGTAAACCTCCACATTTACCCTTACCCTTACCTTTATGGCCGGTAGGTATAGGGTATTCACGCAAACAGGATGTTCTTAGCGTAGCGCCCTATCCTTTCCTCCTGGTAAATATGAGCCGCATAACCGCATAACCCCTCAAATCCTTCGTGTGTCGATTAACCGCCGGACACCATTTCGAGTAATACCGTCAGCCGCACGCTCTCTTGTCGTGTATTAATTGGTGCAATGCTTGACAGCTAATCTCAAAGCAGCTCTGTGAGCAAGGATGGATTTGTTGGAAGTGTTGGAAGTGTCTACACGAAGTATATAGCTGTCAGACGCCATCTCCTCCGTCTTCAACAATCACTACGCACTGGACAACCTCTTCAAATAAACCACATTGAACGCACTCCGCAGCAGCAGCTCAATTAAAGATGGAGAAGCGAAAGCCCAAGCAGGCCGACCCCATTGGCGAGAATGTGGAACTGGACGAGGCTGTGATGGAAAGTACGTTAAGTCAAATTGAAAACAGACAATTAGAGCATGGCTAATATGTCTCTAAAGAGCTCCCAAACGGCTGTAAAGTCGTCTCCGTCTTGCCCTCTGGCCAAAGCCTTTGGGTTGGCACCGTCAAAATCCGAATACAGTTGGAAGATGGCACAATAATGGAGTTCTTCAAAAAGGTATCGTCCCATGGTTGTTTAGCCAAAAGGAAATGACTCTTCTCACCTTGTGAATGGCAGGGCGCAACGGGAGACGTTGGGGCAAACATGATGAGCGGGGCATTCGACGCCGAGCAGGCTCTCTACAATCATCTACCCCAGCAAGTTCCTAAGCCTATCGCGTGGGGAACCTACAAAGGCGATCCGGATACCCATTTTTATCTCTGTGAATTCGTGGAGATGTACGATGACCTCCCTAGCCCGCGTGATTGGGCGAGCACCGTCTCCACGCTCCACCGGAATAGTATGGGCAAGTCTCCTACTGGTCAATTCGGCTTTCATACGACTACGCACATGGCCAACGTGCCAGTGAATAACACATGGAACTCCTCATGGGCTACCCTATGGGCACAGCAGATGAAGAGTCTATTCGATCAGGAAGAGCTTCTCCACGGGCAAGACGAAGAGATGGAAAGGTTGAAAACCACATTCTTCGACAAAGTCATTCCCCGATATCTAGAGCCGTTGGTGAATATCAAACCGTGTCTCATTCACTCGGACTTGTGGCCTGGCAATATCAAACCAAAGGCATCCAATGACGAACTTTGTATGTTCGATTGCTCGGCCTACTGGGGTCACAATGAAGGTAAGCAGCGCCAATTTACCTGCAGCTTCTATTCACTAGCAGTTTTCATTCACCTAAGATTTCGCTAATCGGTATATTCACAGCCGACTTGGGCATCTGTCGGAACCCGCGATACAAACTTGGAGCGCCTGTTATCCGGGAATACTTGAAGCACATTCCCATATCCGAGCCAACTGCAGGTTTCGATGCTCGGAATGCCATATACGCTTTAAAATACCATGCTCTCCTTTCGATCATGTACTCAAAAGACTTGAGGTTCAGACAAATGTTAGTTCCCTCGGAATCTCTACCTTCATTCACGTTACTAACTTTGCCCAATTAGTTTGCTAGACGAATTAACTGCGTTGGTGAATAGAGTCTCCCCTTCTGAAGGCTCAGGGAATTCACCACCCCATCTATGAAATTTCTGTCATTTTCGGAAAGAGAGTGGATAATTTGTACTGTATGTAGAGCTCGGATCACATCTTGAACAATTTTCTTATTTCTGTGGTGAGGCAAGAGACGGTACTTTTCTTTTGGAAAACTCGGGAGAAATGACAGATGAAGCGAGTAAATACCACTGTCTTTATAAACCAGAAGTATGTTCTTAAGCAAGCGGTATATCCACAAGCGAGAGATCTAGCCACATATACAGAGCTCATTTACAAACAAGAAGTGTCTACACACAAACAGAAATTATATCCCCAAACAAATATTCTATCCACAGGCAACCATTCTATCCACATCATACAGCAAAGAAGCATATATTAGTTCAGGGGAAAGCTATTGGTTACGGTGCAAAGGTGTTTGTGCGGGGAAGTTGGTCAACCTCGGCGGAGTCGGCGCTTATTTCCCACCCTTCAAACTGACACTTTTTGTACCCGTACAAAACAAGTTCAAACTTCGACATACATTCTCTCTCTCTTTTGGTCCCATTGTCACTGGCCATGGCAACCACAGCAAGGAAGGATGATCTCTACATAAACCCTGCTCCAATATTACAAAACATCGCCATCAAACAGGAGGCATCAACATCCCAGCCAGAAATCCCATACTCAATATTCACTACCCGAGAGAAGAAATGGATCAGCTCCGTAGCCTCTTTCGGCGCCATGTTCTCAACGTTAAGCAGTTACATCTACTTTCCCGCCCTCGTCCCCATGAGCGTTGATCTGGAGGTCTCAGTCACCTTGATAAACCTCACAGTTACGTCCTACCTGATAATGGCTGGGATTGCGCCCGCGTTTATGGGTGATCTAGCAGATCAAGGGGGGAGAAGACCGGCTTATTTGTTCATGTTTGTTTTGGTGGTTGCGTCGAATATTGGGATTGCTTTGCAGGATTCCTATGCTGCGTTGCTTGTTTTACGGATGGTTCAAAGTGCTGGATCTTCTGGTATTTTACAGTTGCTGACGCTGGGGTTGTTTGTTGATGTTTCGTAGGTTCTTATGGAGCGGCGTATGGCGTTGTAGCGGATATTACGACAGTTGAAGATAGGGGTTCATATGTTGGAACGATGCTTCTCTTGTACGTGCGCTACATCAATCCAGCCAGAATTGGAAAGTTTGGCAAAAGGCTCCTCACTAACCCTGTTTAGTACCAATGCAGCTCCCAGTTTTGGACCAGTAATTGCTGGAGCTCTAACCCAAAAGGTAGGATGGCGATGGATCTTCTGGTTCCTCGTCATCCTAACAGGAACCTATCTCTTCTTAATAACTCTCTTCCTCCCCGAGACTCAGAGGAAAATTGTAGGAAACGGTAGCATAAGGCCTCGTGGACTGCATCGTAGCCTATTTACCTACTTCTTCCGAGACCGTCTACAGGCCGAGGACACGATAGAACCCCTTCCTTCGAAAAAGCGTCGTTTCCATATTCCTAACCCGTTCACTTCACTCACTACGCTATTTAATAAAAGCAATTTCGCCGTTATAATGGTAGGATCTATCACTTATACGGTGAAAATGACTTTGCAGACGTCTCTGGCCGCCCAATGCATCGATATATACGGCTTGAATTACCTCGAAGCAGGGTTGATATACCTGCCATCCGGAATTGGAGGCGCGATTGGCTCTTACGGAACAGGTATAGAGCTCCTTCCTATTATGCTGCCATATGAATCTCATGTTTATCTGCTCTAGGGAAGTTCTTGGATTGGAACATCAAACGATCCGCAGGGAAACGTGGGTTAGAAAGCAACTATAAACGAGGAGACGATATCTCCAATTTTCCTATAGAGAAAATTAGGTTCGAGATGGTCCATATCCTGGTGATCATAAGTGCAGTCGGGACAGCTGGTTATGGGGTCAGCTTGCTGGAAGAAACTGTGAGTCTATCCTGTCCGTGCAACCCCCATCACTTCGTCTTTTGACTTCCTACGACACTAGCATATCGCCGTACCATTATTCATGCAATTCCTGACAGGGGCCTCCACCTCATGTATCTTCGTCGTAAGCCCAGCTTTAGTCCCCCTCCCACTCTGTGGGATTTCAAGTAAAAATTCCTTCTTACCATAGCTAATCCTTTCAAAAAGATGTGCGGAACTCTCCTAACGGATCTCAACCCCCACAAATCAGCCACAGTGCAGGCTTCCTACAATCTCGTCCGGTGTCTTGGCGCAGGCGCAGGAATTGCAGCTCAACAGCCGCTTTCCAATGCAGTAGGCGATGGCTGGTGTTTTGGGATCTTGGCAATCATCTTGCTGATAGAGGTGCCATTTGTGTTGGCTCTGGAGAAAAGGGGAATGGCGTGGAGGAGTTTGAAGAGCGGAAGGCGATGAGAAAAGCAACAATACAATTCTTTGAAAGTAGAAGAACGCCCTCAGATCCTGAAAGGAGTTTATCCCTTGTCCCCTATTATTCTACCTTCAACCCAAGTCTTTCCTTGACTCTATCCACGGATCCCATTTCTCCATTCCGCTTGCTTCCCCACAGCCACACTTTAACAAAACCTTCACCCAACAACCAGCGTGCAATTCGTAGACCGAGAATGAAAGCCGGCTTATCACCAAATTAAATCGAGGAGAAAATGAAAGCATAGAAAAAGATATAGAGCAACACCAATCGAGATAGAGGAACAGGCCGAGGACTTGAGAAATCGTCCAAAGCCCGGAGGCCAACCAACAGAAATCAGAAACTGTGCGTGAACGAGCGGACGATCTCTCTCCTTGAATTCACGAGCCATCAATCACCGGCCTCCGCTTCACTTAACTCCAAAGCCGTAAGCAGATGGATTCTCATCACTCGATGCGATGAACTTCCTGCGAAATTCCACCATAGCAGTGAACTTGTACCTAGGACAATCCTACGCTCCATCATTCTACCTCCACAGCCACTGCATGGCCTATACACGCGCAAATAAAAAGCGGAGATTTGTCATTTCAATTCATCCTAATCTAGCACTCCTTCAACCCAGCGCATCAGCCTACAGATACATCTCTTCTTCACAACCCATTCCATTCGCTAAAGTGTGTTCAATTATGGCTTCTTTTATACATGAGGGTATTGTACAATGCGTCTTTTGTCTTGTTCGTTCGTGGATAGAGTGAGGATTTATTCGTTGATCTTGGCTAGGAGTCTGGAGGACCACAGTCAGTACATGAATTGGAAAGCGACAGCGAAGTGCTCTGGGGGAAATCTTACTCGTAATCTCTGAAAAGCGAGTACTCTTGGTCTCCAACCTTGACTGGCGATCCACCGTACTGAGGAATCAAAACCTTGTCTCCCGGCTGCACACTGCAGCTCACTCTCTTCCCTTCCTTATCCAAGCCCCCAGGACCAACCGCCAACACCTTTGCCTCGTTCAACTCCTTAACACTCGATTCAGGCAAGAAGATACCAGATGCCGTCTTGGTCTCGGCCTTGATGCGCTGGACGAGGACGCGATCGAGGAGCGGTGCGAGGGACTTGATGGATTTGAGAGCGGTAGACTGCTTGGGCGTTAGTCCATATACCAAACAGCAAAGTTGAAGACAATGGTGAGGGATAATGGAAGAGAGAAAAAATGCAGTGCGAGACTGGTGCCAGAAGGAGCTCGACGAGTTCTGCGACCGCTGCTCTAAATGACTGGGTATGTTGACAAACTCGATGAACAAGCTTGCGAATTCGGTTCGCAGCGCAAAAAGAGAGAACATACCATGGTGAAGGTTTTGTGGAAGTTGAACTAAGGTTGAACTGAGGTGTATGCGGAAAGAGCGATTGAATTGGGTTGTGGATGAAGGTTGATGTGTTGGATTGTTAGGAGAAAGTTCATGTAAAGACCTCGAGCTTCGAAGAGGTTCTGGAGAAAAAAGTGGACAGGGATCCGACAAGCCGAAGTCCGCATCACATGATACCAGTCACGCGAGAACCTCCCCTTTTCCTCCCCACTCAAGTCAGCGAGTCAATCAACACGATTGCGGAAAAGAAAAGCTTAGCAACAAGAATATCGTCAAAATTTAATTACGCTGACTCAAAAGGCTTATACAAAGCCAGTCAGTCTAATAGACATCCCACCAATACCCAAAACAAGGGTGGGATCATCCTAATCGCTATGTGATTTACAGTCTACAGCTATGTAAGCTCCCCTTCCATCTATGAACCACATAATCAAATTGCTGGTTAGAGTATATTTCAGCGCCAACCTCTCCACAGCAGTAACCGCAATCCTTAAACACCATGCAACAACCCAGTCCCATACACCACTAATCAATCCAATTCAAACTCATTTCGCTGGCTGTGGCGCCGCTGGAGGCTCCAGAGTATGTGTGTGGGTCTCAGCGCGATATATAGTTGCTCCATCTTGCCGACAAATAGCTGTCCCTGACACCCATGGATCCGCTAGAATTTCAGCCATTGTAGCTCTCTTTTTTGGATCAATTTCCAGCATTCGTGACATGATATGTCTGCTCTCACGCGGCAACAGTCGTAGAAGACGCCATGGCCCTTTGATAACCTCCGGTTTTTTATCCGCTGCTGGTGCACCATTTCCATTCGCTGGTTGCTCGGTCTTGGCCAGCTCCGGGCTGGACGAGGATGCCGAAGCAACAGCATCTCTGGCTGGGACATCCAAATCTGTAGTTGATTTTGAAGGGGCTGAACCTGGGGTCGGTGTATCTGAAAGTCGTTTCATGTCGGTCCCAGGACTTGGAGGAGAGGCAAAAAGTTTGTAAGAATTGTCTGTCATTCTCGGCATCTTCCAAGGAAATCGTCTGAGAGACATGCAGCAGAAGATGATCGCAAGAGACCAAATGTCCGCAGGCTGTGGATCGTACTTTCTCTCATCGTACACTTCAGGAGCTAGATAAGGATCCGATCCCACAATACCTATCACGTATTAGCTAGCACCTTGCGGTTTGAGGAAATTTCGGCAACTTACCAGAGGCTAGTACGAGTCCATTCTCGAAAGGATATCTGAAAACAGCCGCACTCCCAAAATCGATAATTTTCATGATTCCATGCTCGTTCACCACAACATTATCAAGCTTCAAATCCCGGTGTGCTAATCCCATGCTATGCATGAACGTAACCCCGCTCAATATCTGCAAGAAAGAGCAGCTAATCTCTTCTCTTGACATCTTTCCGGTCATGACAATCGCGAAGAGATCGTAAGGGGCGTATTCCATGACCTCGTACCATTTCCCTTTCTCCTGGACAATATCCAAAGACTCGATAATATTACCGTGATGAAGCGTTGATCCTATACAGAACTCGGCTGTCACTTTTTTGGCATATTCTTTTTCCGTCTCGTAAGAATGCCTCGCACGAAATTCCTTGACAGCGAAGGTTGTTCCATCACTGCTTCTCTTCATCAATCGCACAGAACCACCAGCCCCAGCCCCCAGAACCTTTCCGAATTTTCCATATTTTGATGTCAATCCGTGGTTATCGTCGAAGGGTAGTTGTTGAGGTAGCTTGAACTGTGGTGGAGTTTTTGTTCCCGACTTGTAAGAGGGAGTGGGAGATGCTGCTCGTTTTGCGGCCTTGCTCCCACCAATCTTTAAGAACCGCTTAAGTTCTGACATTGATCCGCCATGTTTAGGATGGAGTGTCGACGAGCTCTCGTCGTGTTTGTGAGATAATTGGTCTTTCTGACTGCCACCAAACAGTGAAAGTCTCTTTTCGCCGTTTTTCATATCGACAGTGCTGCGGGAAGATCGTGGGAGAGACGCCGAGGAGTTTTGGTTTTGTCGAGCTTTGGAGCCTAGCGCTGTGAATTTGAACCGCGCATCGATGGCATCGAGGTTTCGTGATTGGGGAGGTCGCTTGTGTGCTGCGTATGGATCATTGGCATCACCAGCGGGGGTAAATGGTCTGGTGAAAGTCTCGGAGGCGGTTCTCGTTGGACTTTGTTCTCTTGAAACTGGGACTGAAGATCCATAAGTGCTGGGTCCAATAGAGAATACGCTATGCCTATGGTTTGGAGCTTCTGAGGATGATGTATTCTGCGTTGTCGCTCGTGTGCCGACCTGACCAGATGAACCAGGTCGAGAATCGTCAAATGTTGTAATCGAAGGGGCTCCGGATGTCCCGGGAGGTGATATCTGTTGCGTGACCTCTGCCGCATCCGACTCTCCCACTAACGTCGGCACAGGGGTTCCTTCAATTTTTGTGTTTGTGTTTCCTTCTTTTGCTTCGGCCGCATCTCGAGAACGTGTCGCCGCTGGCGTAATGGGTGGTGAATGCATCGAGGATGGTCTACTTTGCAGAGGGGAAGGCCTTCCAGATGAAGTATGTGTAGTATTTCTGCTGGTTTCACCTAAGCCTTCTTCGATTGAGGGAACCTGGAACATCACGACGTCAGCCCTATATCAGAAGAAATATCCAAATGATCCAAAGGAAGGCATCGACGGGACAACGCATAGTGGGTCTCAGCTCTTAAGAATGACAGGTGGGGGTGATCCTAGGAGCAGCCCTTCGACGCATGAAAATGGTACTTTTAACAGATGGCCGGATGATCAGGAAAACTCAGAGGAATCGACCGATCGTCCCATGTAAAAACCAAAGCTTTCAAATTGCCCCCAAGTTAAGAAAATGAAGGGGAAAGGGCAGTTTGCACACTGCTTTGCCAAGCCCCGCAATATCAAGACAACGAAATCGCAAACATACCCTGGATGGTGGTAATGATACGGGTTCGAAAGCATAGTGGCTCATTCTTCGTGATTGTAATTGCGGATTATGGAGTTCTGTGACCAACTCTTTCAATTTCTCTTCATCATTGCTCGGTACGCTTTGTGTTGAAGGGGCGGCCTTGAGCGAGTTGATTGACCTTGGCTCTATCTCTTGGTTGACGGAAGCAAATCGAACTGCTAGCCCTTCTTCGGCTTTCTGAGCAGCTGGCGTGTTCTTTTCGGAGCCTGCGAATAAAGAGAGTTAGAGACTGCTTACTGTGACTGCGCACGACATCTGGGCGCAAGCAAGAGAGACGGAGAAGTATAGTAAGCATATTTACCCATAGGCTCTCCTTGAGGCGCATTCTCTGGCTCAGACATTGTGAGGGAGGGTTGCAAAGCGTCTTAATAATTGTTCGGGCGCCCACACGCACTCACACCGATCTAGTCCAGCGTTTGTATGTAATCGTGGAGAAGTGCGGTCGCGGGATAGCAATTGGTGGTGGGGCTTATTGACGGTCGAAGTCCTACAGGAGCCAACGGAGGACGAGATAGGAAGTAGCGCAAGTACCGATAAAGAAATGCGCCAATCGTGAAGTGGTTGCTGCGATGGACACAAACAGCCAATAGTCTAGCTCGAGCCGATTGACGATGATGCAGCAATGGATGGTGGATGAAAGGCGTTCGAGGAGAAAGCTGTGAGCGTTTGTGCGAATTGGGTTGGCGGCGAGGATGCGCCTGCGAAATAGGAGGACGCTGCTGGGCGTCTCCAGCAGTTTGTCGAAAAGTCAGAAAAGTGCTGTATGCACCGCTGTATGTAGGGTGCAAAGTCTCTTTTCCTCAATGACGAAGACGGAGGCGGAGTTGGGCCTGCAGCCGAAGCGAAAAGCACCGAGAAGCTGGCTCTGTCAGCACGAGCAGAAGCCAGAGGTGGTGAGTGGCCACGAGACGAGACGAAACAAAACGTAGAGATGAAGGCCCACTGGAATGAACGAGAGCGAGCGAGCGAGGGAGGTGAATTGTCACGCAACGGTCATTCACCCTCCCATCAGGATTGGAGGAGTGCAGAGAGGAATAAAAATCTCTCAAACTTCAGAGTGGATATACGAAGCTTCCATCGAGTCTGTTGTCTTACTTTGTGTGCCGCCACATCGGCGTCAAACTGGCCGACGATTACTTAGCGCTTTGCATTCCGCAGCCGGCCCCTGCCCCTCTTCTACCCTACAAAATCTTGGGACGGCATTCGGCAAACCGGATTCGTCGACCGCAATTGTAGGCACAGTAAGGTCTACTCTAAAGTCCGCTGGTGAGTCACCTGTCTTATTATTCTTGCACTAAATTCTTTGATGGTGTTTTCGTGTGTCGTTGAAATCATCAATTTTTAAAATAGTTTCTAGCCCCTCACCGTGCCAGAGAGAAACAGGATTGTTTGATTGACTCGGTTTACGAGAAAGTCCCACTCACCAAGTGAATAGGTTTTTCTTAGCGCGTCAGAAATAATGCGTCTACTGATATTTTCGGGAATCTTGCTCTACAAAAGTACAAGTATACCTAGGTAGTGCAAAGAGGAAACTTACTCAATTGAGTTTTGCTGCAAGAAATTCAGCCAAAACGTAAAGACCCAATCCTTTGGTAGAAAGTCAGAAAGTCCTACATACGCGTGCCCCGCCGGCAAGCGGAGGAACGTGCCGAGGCTTGGGGGCTCGTCTTGCTGCATTCGGCGGAAATAGTAGCCGCACTTGGCGTTTGGTCGTCGTCGTCGTCGTCTTTCTCACAATTCCGCAGTTACTGGACGAATACCTAAAAATCAAGACGTTAGCTTGCGGCCGGAGTTTCCAATAAAAGCCGTGAATAGCACTAAAGGATGCCGAATTCCAAGAACCAAGGCAGTGTTCAAAAAGCGTCCGAAGGTCTGGGAATATCAGGTGTTTGGCACGGTAGCAGAATAGGGGAGGTTAGCCGAGAAGCGAGCGAAGGAAAACTGTTGTCAAATAGAGATGAACTGGGCAAAAGATTCGAGAACAGGTTTCCTGGAATGAATCGACCAGTTTGGAGCAGGTTTCAATCCGGATATTGTACATTATAAAGGTACAAACGTGGTGTGCCTCGCACAAAAATCGTACACCACCATCATATGTAACCCAAAGCCCCAACGCCCTGCCTTGATGATGCAAACGGCCTTAAAAAAGTCACAGACTCCCCATATATCGTGGCACACTCCCCGTATTTCGTCCAACTTTGTTCAACATCAATGTGGTGGCCTTGGGTTTTCCGGGTGGTTGGTTGTCCTCGACTAGTTCCACATTCCTTAACGTGCCACCCCTCCTATGGCTTAATCACCACTCCCACTGTCTTTGCTTGCGCGACAACACATTTGGCCAGACCCTTGAGGCTCAACCCGCTCAACCTCAATTCGCTTTGCTTAATCTTGGCGATTTCGTAGACATGCTTCAGACTGATAGGGCTCCCGACTGTATTGTTTCCCGTCTTCCCCTTTAGTCTTCCCTTCGTCGGCTCGACTTGTGCGGCACTTAGGAGGAGGTATGATACTGCTGGTGTGCGGACTTCGAAGTGGAAACTTCGATCTGGTCGTACAGTAACGCGGACTGGTGTTGGTGTGCCAGGGTTCATATGCGCTGTCCGGGCATTGAATTCCTAAAACTGAGATCAGTATGTGCCAATCGATATCGATTGATGGTACCGAAGGCGAACGAAGGGAAGAAGAGAGCGCCGAAACCTTCAAATAGACGCTATGAAAAGTTGAGGATGAGAGAAGGGGCCGAGACATACCTTGCAAAAGTCCATGGACTTCACACCTTTACTACCCAGCGCAGGACCAACTGGCGGACTAGGACTTGCCTGACCGGCTCCGACGATCAGCTTCACGATTTGATCCGTTGCAGCGCGTGCTTTCGACATGGTGATGTTGGATGGATAGGACGATCTTCTTTGCCCCGAGCTGTTTGGTTTTCAAAATAATCGTACAGCCTCGCGCTAAGCCGCATCAATATTAGTCTGCTCGGTCTCGGAGAAACCATCTCCGAATCAAAGCTAACACCTTCGCGCATGTACGACAATCAGCGACGACAACAGACAACTACTTGGGCAAAAAGCGGCCATCGCAGAACCACCAAGTTCTCCTTTCCATGCCATTCCGTTTTCTGGCTGCATTTATAATCGGGATTTCTTCTGCCCTTGCTCCGAAGTCTCTTTTTTGGGGGGAAAAGTTGCCGGCTTCAACCGCTCTCATCATCGAACCAACATTCGACAAAAATATATTTCATAATGAATGAGCGATGGAAGAAACACGCGAGAACCATGTTCCAACGGGCATCCATCAAGCTCTCAACGCTACCGCTTCACAGGCATCTTTCGAAATTCCCATCTTTCTCAACATGGGTAATGCCAAGACCAATCTTCTAGAATCCGAGAGCCCGACCTTCCAATTTGATACTCGCTCGAAGATTCCTAATTTCCTTCATTTATGGCCAAATCCCATACACAAACCCATCGCTTAGAAGAAAGATCTTCTCGTCATCCAGACTTGGCCTGGTCCTTTAGTTGAGGTCACGTTTACTAGCTGCTTCATTCATTCGCGTTATCTTTTCGGTTCATGTAATCGTAGTTGAGCTTGAGCTTAGCGGATTGCGAGCCCTCTCATTTCAGACACTCGGTGTTACTCTTCCTTTTCATCATCTACGTTTTGGACCCGTCCTCTATGTCTTAAGTTATGTTGTACTTGATACTTCCATTTCTTCCTATCACCGTCCATCCTGGACAGCATATCTCAACTTTTGGACCTGTATTCTGCGCTATTTAAATCATGTCCAGTCTATTTTTGACCCCATTATCAACCAATAGTTCCCATAATATCAAATTTCCATCCCGAAGCACTAGTTCTTAGCCCATTCGCGTACGTTTCCGAGTTGTCTGCTCTTCGATTCCCCCGCCCCCACTTGAGCCGATGGTATGCTATCCTTCCTAGCTTGGTGGTCTATGTTCTTTGAGTACTGGGCAACACTTGCGAGCATATCATTGGGCTAGCGAAGATTTCTGGATTGAATAATTGGATATTTTATTGGGCCTTATGTACCCAGTGCCCAAAGTCTTTTATATTCAAATATTCGCTTTGGCATTCTTTAACCATGATAAAATTTCGTAAAAATTTTGCACGTACCTATATCATGCCGTTTCCATACAAATCTTCCTGCCTTTCTTCTATATCGGCTACCCCCTACTTGTGTTTACTTGCAGACTGCAGTCTATGCATCTCGACTAACACAAGCGGTCGTACCCTGCTCATTTTCCCTTGCATTGTACCTTGGTCTTAGCCGCTATGTCCTTGCAATCTCTGTGTCGTCTTGATTGGATAATTTTGCCGATTACGAGACGCTACACTTTCTTCATTCAGATGGTCGCACTTACGCGCCAAGCTTCGGCCCTGCCACTAGAAGCTTAATTCGCGCTACAAAAGCTGTCGCAATTATTTCCCAAGTCCAATTCCAGCGCGGGGAAGAGATGTGGTATGATCACGTGTGTCCCAAATAGGCAGTTCTAAAGTCAAGCAATGCCTAAAAGCTTAACCTAAAGCTTACACTTCACCCTACCAGTGACACAGACGAAATCCCAGCTCCCTAATATGGAACTGTGGCTGTCTCTTGCCAGCTTCGGGCACTCATGCCGGGGGTGGCCTCGCTTTCTTCTGTGTTACTGCATGCCTTTCAGTCCGGAACAATGTGGCTGTGATCGCCTGCACTTCATCTGTGCTATCACTTCGTCCGTTCAATCATAATTGAGTCTCTCAGGCTATATGCCGTGCTAGGGTGGCTTGAACGCCTACCAATGTGGGTGTCGCGGAGTCTTTTCTCACACCATCGAAGTCTCTACCGCGAGCTGCTCTTTCTGTGTACCTTCTGTATCCAGTGTCTGGGTCGGTGAGTCGGCGGTAAGATGAACCGCTCTCTCAAGCCCTCAACATGCGAATATAAAATACTACAAGTATTCTATACTCCACCTCTGATTTGCCAAGTGTCAAGCTTTAGCAACTTGCTACCTTCAAGATGCGTCTTCAAATTTCCCACCTCGCGGCGGCCTTGACGCTCCCATTTGCAGCATCTGCAGCACCAACTAAGGGCGAAACTCCATCTCATATGCGCGGAAAGCGTGAGTTTGTTGAGCGCAATGGAGTCAACAGAACCATCTTCTCGCATGAAGCCACTGGTGTCAGTATCGACTATGTAACCAACTCCGGTATCTGTGAGACAACTGCTGGCGTTAACCAGTACTCTGGATATATTACCACTGGCAGTAAGTATCCCTATATTTCGATCCCCTCAAAGTAGTAAACTTACAAAATTCATTTAGCCGGTGAAAACATGTGGTTTTGGTTTTTCGAAGCCAGAAACAACGCTTCCACCGCACCCCTTGCAACCTGGTTCAACGGTGGACCAGGTTGCTCTTCCATGATTGGTTTGTTCCAGGTAAGATCTGACTTACAAGACAGCCGGTTTGTGATGACAATTTACCTAACGAGGCTGAATTAGGAAAATGGGCCATGTCAATTCTACGATGGTGCCTCTGAGCCTTCCTTGAACCCTTACAGCTTTAACACCTTCGCAAACATGATTTACATTGATCAACCTATTGGCACTGGATTCTCGTATGGCACCGATCCCGTTACATCTACCGTGACTGCAGCTCCGTATGTATGGGCATTCCTCCAAGCTTTCTACGCCAACTGGCCAGAATACGAGAATACCGATTTCGGTCTCTTCACCGAGTCTTATGGTGGTCATTACGGTCCAGGTAAATTTATCCTCATGGCTTTGAATTAAAGACGAGAGAAGCATTTCTAACAGGTTGGAAGAATTCACATCGTACTTCGAGAGCCAAAACTCGGCCATCGCGGCCGGAACCGTCTCCGGAATCACCATTCCCCTCGTCGCCCTCGGAATCAACAATGGCTGGTACGACGCCACCATCCAATACAAGGCCTACATCGACTTTTCCTACAACAACACCTATGCTCCAATCATCACGAAGCTCCAAGCCGCAACTTTGACCTCCACCTACAACAACAAGTGTCTTCCTGCACTCGAGAACTGCGATGCTCTCGATAGCGCTAACCTCGGTTGTGTGGAAGCCGATACTCTTTGCGAGGATGATATTGAAGAGTCTATTATTAATGATGGCAATTTCGATCCGTATGATGTCCGTGAGCCGTACAATGATCCATACCCACCAGAGACGTATGTCACGTATCTACAAACTGCATCTGTAGTGAAGGCCATTGGCGCTGAAAGCACTTACACCGAATGTCCCGTCGGCGTCGACCTGAAATTCATTTCCACCGGCGACGGTACGTCCCCTTCCCCTCTCTCTCCCCATCCCTCCGTCCCCTAACTTTCCCAGACACCCGCTCCTTCCTGGCCACCCTCGGCACCGTCGTCCAATCCGGCATCCAGGTTCTCATCTGGGCCGGCGACGCCGACTGGATCTGCAACTGGTTTGGCGGTCTCGACGTCGCTAACGCCATCGACTACGACTCCACGACCGAGTTCGCCGCTAAAGATGTTGCGAGCTATACGGTTGATGGAACGGCTTATGGCGAGTTTAAGAATGTGGATAACTTGAGCTGGTTGAGGGTTTATGGCGCGGGACATGAGGTTCCTTATTATCAACCGGAAGTAGCGCTTCAAGCGTTTACGCAGACGTTGAGTAAGCAGGCGCTGGTTAGTACTTAGGGGGTTGAAGGGAATGGGGAGAGGAGGGAGAGGGGGGAGAGGGGAAAAAATGTTGGTAGGGGAGGAGGTAGGAGAAGACAAAAAAGGAGTGAAGGGGAGGGATGTATATATATAATACGATAACGAATAGGCAAGGATTTTATTATCCCCTCCTCGCGGCGAGGAGGGGCGGGGCGGAATGGTAAATTTATTAGCCTGCCTAGGAATTCTATTTATCCTGCTTTTTTCAATCCGAATTCTTGAATTAATCTATTTTAGCTTATCTTAGTTTTTTTAAAGTTATCCTAATCTTAATCTGTTTAAGAATATTAATCTATTTATTTTATTCCTTTTAGGAATTATAATTAATCTATTTTAAATTAATTTAATTTATCTTAAATTAATTTAGGATAATTTAAAAGAAAGGGGGGAAAGAAAAGAGTTTAAAACGTAAATAAATATTTTAAAATACCCGTTTATTCTTATGGCCTAGGAATTCTAATTTATTTACTTTATTCCTTTTAAGAACTCTTATTTATTTATTTCTTTTAATCTGAAATATATTCTATTTCTTCTTATTTTATCTTTTTTAGAAATTCTAATTTATTTACTTTTATATATATAAGAAAACTATTTAATTTACTTCTATTTAAAGTTAATTTAAAGTAAAAAAAGAATAATAAAAACGTTAATTATATAATATAAAAAAAAAGTATAAATTATATAAATATTAAGTTTAATTAAAATTAAATAGAAATTTAATAAATTCTTAGTTTAATTAATATTACATTTTTATTTTTATTAATATAATGTCGGTATAAACCGTCCTTACAGGGAGAGTATATCGAGCTGCGTCAGCTGCTAGTGTACGACCGGCTTACAGGAGTTCGTACAGCTAGTAGATATCA
>QYAP01000295.1:0-65256 GCA_003988905.1 Hymenotorrendiella dingleyae
TGAGAAAATACGTGTCAAAGATAGTGGGTAGTAAAATAGGAAAAAGTGATCGGCTCGGTGTCCTGATCGGCTCGGTGTACAACCACGTTATATTAAATATTTATTTATTAATATTTATAAGATTATTAATATTAATTTTCTTTCTTTAATAATTTTTAATATATTCTTTAATATTTAAAATATTTATAAGATTCTAAGAAGAAATTATTATATAAATAATAAAAGATAATTAAAAATTACTTATAAATTTACTTATAAATAAATTAAAATAAATTTTATAATAAGATTCTTAATTAAAATATAATATTTTTATATTTTTTGATTAATTTATTAAAATAATAAAAATAAAAATAATAATAAAAGTTATTTATTATAATAATAGAAATAATATTAGGAATATAAATATTATTTTTTATAATATTAATTAATATAATAGAATTCTAATTCTTATTCTATTATAATAAAACTATTAATATATTAATATTTTAAAGTTTATAAATTATTCTTAGAGATATTATTTATTATAATTATCGATTTAATTCGAGAAATATAACAAATTCGATCTTTTATATATTTCTAAAAAGGGCTATTTAAATATAATATAATAATAATTTTAATAACTTTTTTGGTATAATAAATACTTAAAATCTTATTATTTTAAAATAAATAATTCTTTTAATATAATAATATTCTTAAAATATTATTATTTTTTATAATAATTATAAATAAAGGTTATAATTTATTTAATCTTTTTAATATATATAATCCTTAGAGAAATATATTTTTTCATAATTATTTTATTATTTTATAAAGTTAATTATTAATTAATATTAATAATATAATAATTTATATTATATTCGTAAATAAAATAATCTCTAAATAGAGTTATATTCTTTTTTATATATAGATTAAATAGTTATAAATATAATCTTTAAATATTTCTTTTTTAATAATATTATGAATATAATTATTAATTTTAATTATATTATTCTTATTTATAATATAATTATACTTTTAATTAATAAGTTTAAATTAATTCGAATAATTAAAAATATAAAATATAAATTCTTTAAATTTATTATTATATAATTATATTTTAATTTTTATTAATTTAAGTATATATTTATTATAATCTTTTTTTAATTAATATTAAAATTAATATATTAAATATAATATTAAAATATATAATCTATTATATAAATTATTAATAATAAAATATTAAATATTATTAATAAATAATTAAATTTAATTAAAGTTATTAATATATATTAAAAAAAGTATAAATATATTAAAAAATAATTAATATTATTTTATAATATTAATAAGTATTTTAATTATTAATATATTAAATAATAATAAATTATTATATTATAGATATTATTAATATAATTTATTCCTTTAAAAGATAATAAATAAATTATTTATAATATTAGATTTTAAAAGAATTATTCGATAAATCGATATTATTATAAAATTATTAATAAAAATAAACGATATAATAAATTCTTTATATAATATTCTTAACGTTAATTTTATCAATATAATAAAATAAATATATAAAACAAAATTAAAATATTTATAATTTTAATTCTATTATTTATAAAATATATAATTAATAATATAATATTATTATTTAATAAAAATAATAAATAAAAAAATAATATTAAAAGAAAAATTAAAATATAAGATTATATTATAATAAGAAATTAATATATATTAATACGATTATTTATTTATTTTAAAATTATTATTTTTAATATTAAAAATTATAAAATATAAGGAAAATTTAAATTATTTTAATAAAATTCTTAATTATAAATAAATATATATTATTATTAATATTATTATTATATTAATAATATTAATAATAATATATATTTAAAATATTTATTTATTTCGAATTATTATTAAATTATAATTTAAATTAATAAAATTATTATAATTCGGAAATAATATATATAATCTATTATTAATATATATATATATATTTCGATAATAAATAAATAAATAATATAATATATTACTTAATATATTAAATATTTAAATAATTATAATAAATTAAAGTAAATATACTTTTATATTATAATAAATATATTAATATTATAATTTATTAATATAATAATAATATAAAATAAAAAGCTCTAAAATTCTAAGATTAGTTTTAAATGTATACGAAAGTAAATAGGTTGAAATTCGAATTTAATTTTGGGAGAATTTATTTTCGTTGTTTCGATACTTTCTTTCAGGCTTTTATAGGGCATTTATAGGGAGTATCGGAGGTACCGGGTGCAGCTCTAAAAATAATCGGTGGGGACCCTCGCATTGTATCGTTGGCGAGAATCGACCCACCTTCGAAAAAAAGGTTCCCAAAATTGATAGAAAGTAAAATTTGACGAAACAGGAAGTAGCACTTCATGAACTCAGAACTCAAGACATACAGCCGTCCCCCAAGAATAAAACATAGGAGCATTGGAAAAATATCTGCACTGTTTGCGTAGCTATAGCATTTGCAACCGATACTCAATCATTTCCTACACGCCATTGAAAACCACCAATAAGCTAGGCAAGCTTCCCTGGATAGAGATGAAGATGATGCAGGCAGTTATACCACGGAATCAAGCGCGCGCTCAAAAGAGAATGTAATCACAGTACAAGCGTGACGCTGAATATATGAGATGACTTTCACAGGAATGCCCTTGAAGATGAATACCGTACCGAATGAAAAATGACCCCGGCAAACAAGAACGGATAGAAGGAACAGGTCTGTCTGCGGTGTCCGAAAATGGTTAGCATGGAATGTGAGTATCCCAAGTACAGTATGTTCCCTGATCGGGCGAGTAGGTGCAGGGAATAGGCCCGTAAATCTTGATCCCGAGTCCCGACGATCTTGGGATTTTCAAGCTCGGTATTGCCATCTCTGAAAGCGCTCTGGCGAGTTTCATCGAGATGACAATGAAGAATATTCTGACAATGGAGAGGTTGAATGCTTCACCGCTCTCGAGCCCCGAAGTTCAAGATTGTCAGCTCAGAAATCCAGGAGGTTGTACGAACGCCAATTTGTGACTTTAGTAGCCCAAAAAGGCCCGGAAGATTTTACCGACGACTGGGGGCCCCAGAGAATAGAAAATATGATCGACGAGCGCCATGTGGCCCCAAGACTTCAGGGGTCAGGCGAAGCGAATACAGGCTACAGGCTTCAGGACTCTAATTGAGATCACCTGATCCAACACTTTTCGTTCCAAACACGATTCACATCGCCCAACAATTTTTTTGTATGCCTTGTATCGAGTGCAAAATTCTCAGAGTGCCGGTAGTCATTGGCGGCCAAAGAGAAACTGCACTTAGAGGCCCACGCCATTGGGACCACTGCGGATTAGTGCTCCTTTTCGTATCGTCCAAGGGGCAACCGGGCAATTGATGATTAGACCGTCGCATCAAAGTCGGAAAGGTGAATAAATGGTTTTGATATAGACAGGGTTCAGTAGCTTACCTTAAAGTACCGGGCCCTCAGCGTTAAAAAAAATGTGGCTTGGAGAGCGTATCCCTCCCAAAGAAGACGTGAACCATTGCGCTCTGACGGTTTTCTTGGTGTTTCTGACATTATAATGTTCTCAGATTTAGGCATAATCGCCAAAATCAAATGGTAAGTGAATGTCCTTCTTAGGAGAGTACTGTACTGATAAACTGGGATCAAGCCCATGGGGAAGGTCAAAATTCAGATGAACGCTGGTGACGTTTCCCCCAATCTACGGATTTGGGTGACAAGGTTTTCAGCTCTGGGATGCTTGCACCTCTTGAGATTTCAACAAAGGGCGGATTTGCTAGCGCCAAAGCATAACAAGGCACTATATTTGACAGGGTAGGAAGGCTTGCACACGCCTTGATCGCTGGATTATTACGGTTCCCGCCGTGAGGAGGATCAGCAATACCCCTGCAGGTGATTGTTCTTTGCATCAATCCCAGTCGAAAATCAAGATCCAATATATGCAGACAATATCAATCCCGTCTATGCCTTCCATGTGCGTGTCGAAGTACCTCTTTCAGAATTGGAGTAATTTCCCCTCGCGTGTTCAGCGCGTGTTGTTCAACGAAGGGGCACAAGAAGTCTCGCTCTTAAAGGAATCGATCTGGCCTGCGAGACGTGAATATCCTCATGGTCTGTGAGACGGCCATGGCGCAAGTGCTCCGTAACACAGGTAAGGTTCAGCAAGCATGAGGGGGGGTGCTATCTGGGGTACGGCGGAGTCTTCTGCTTGCGGAAAGCTGCATCGGCGAGCGCCAAAAGATGACTTTCTGTCCCCATGATGGCCAAAACTCCATCAAGTGTGTCAAGAAAAGACTAAAATTTCCCGACCAAGTCGGCTACCCCAACATGGGGCGAATTACTACTCCGGTCGACTCTCGAACAGCTTCGAACGTCTGTGTCCATTACTTACGAATAGAATCGTGATATCGGTGTTGACTTTCGCCCTTGTCTTGTAGGCTTGTAGCAAGCAAAGCAAAAATCCTTCGATTTCCATGTGGCCATCAAGCTTATTCCTTGTGTTGTGTTGGCCAACCGATGAGCTGACCATTTCTGATCCCCTGGCCAAAGTGCAGGGTGATATAGCCCCCTCCCAAAAGAGCCTTTTCTCTCCAATCATAGGGCGTGGAAAGGAAATTTAGCTGAGAAATGGGTTGATGACGACGTCTCTGGCCCCTCGTTCATTATTACGAGCAAGGAATTTTGGTAGGCCTGAGATGATCCGAATCTTCATGGCTTTATCTAGACACCCTTGGCGATGATCTACCGATCTCAGCGATTCTCATGGGGGCCCCGGCTGTCGCATTCCCAAGGCTCAGCGGTCAACCAAGCGGTTCCGGCAGGATCGAGGACGAAAAGAAGCGGTTACTAGCAATGAACAGGAGGAGGAGGCGCCGATAGAGATGTAAAGTCGCGGCTTGTGTAGCAAAGCTTCTAGTACTGTAGATAGCGGTCGCGAGTATAGTACTGTACGATGGCAGAGAGGACGAAGCGGAAAAGCGCACTTTTGACAGCGGAGGCCAGCGTGCACAGCAGCACAGTCCGTAGTAGAATCATCTCCGAGAATTAATATCCACGAGGCCCCCCACCACGCTGCTGGCGTCGAGTGAGGCCTGCTCAGGACCTGTTCATCCACAAATGATCCTCATCACACTGCGTCGCCGCGATACCACCCAAACCTGCCCTGTCAACGCCGCATCCGGGGGTCGTTGGTCGTGGGTGAAGACCATTCTCGGAAGCGGGGTGAGGGGAGGGGATCCAGGGAGGTTCTTCCGCGCTCTGCGGGAGCTGTTCTTTGCTGCGCGGTGATGTGGTGTTGTTTTTCTCCTGCTTCTCGTACTGTAGTCCAGCTTGCGGTGCAGTCAGTACAGTAGCGGTACTTCTACTGGCCTCTTGCGGGAGATGGGTCGCACGAATCCAAGGGCGTCAAGGCGCACTTCTTTCATGGTGTTCTGCTAGGAGAGATCGAGGTCGTGGGTCTGGCAGGAACGTGGTTTTGTCGATAGTGGTGTGGAGGAGAGATGTGGTGTTGAGGCTGGATCTGGTTTGGAGAACGGTGGGTGGCGGTCTGTCAACGTCGAGCGCCGCTTTTGAACGCGATCCCTTGGCTGCTTACCTAATACGAATCAAATCGCAACGCTCTCTGCTCTCTTTACCTCAGAGACTTCTTATAGTTAATAAGGAAGTGTTTTTACTGGGCTCTGCGGCCTTTGGGAGACGTATGCTCCAGTTTCAGTACTTACCTATGTACGCTTCTGTAGTGTGGTCTTTGTAAGAGGCTATTTCTTTCCTTATAGCATCTAGCCTACTTACGGAGGTATCAGTACTTTCGCGGAAAAGGTCATCTTCTATCTGGTCTACGCTCAATTTGCCCCTTATTCTCTAAATAGATCTAAGATAATGAGGCACGGCTTGAATCAGGATTAGTTGATACTCTAAAAATATATACCATCACCACAAAAGCTGCGAGCTCTTAATATATCCAACCAAAGTAAGCCATCACAGTTCGAAGGCTAGTCTTCATTTTCAAGACGCCTATTTCGCTTTTGACTTTCAATTGAGCTTAACCCGATGTTATAGTATTTTCTTCTAATCTGAAGAGCTTTTTGGTGCTGCCTTTATTATGTTTTTCAAAGAGGTCCTAAGAAGCGAAGCGAGAAAAGCACTCGGGAGATCTACTGCCGTATCCTACAACTCCTCGCTCACACATAGTATTCGACATACGATTTACGCCGCCGCATCATGCTCGAAGGTCCAATTCCAACCACCTGGCCAGGGGTGATTCGGCTTCTTGCGCCATGTACTCCGTACCAAGCTTCACGCCCGCTTCAATTGCCCATCGCCAGCATAGACTATCCTCCTCTTCCACTCGACAACCGCCCACCCCGCGCCCAAAGAATGGCCCAAAGAGGCAAAATTCGAGGGACCAGAGATGCGGCATCGGCCTCCTATGAGGCTATGATTGCCCTACGGCTACGATTATGGTTCGAGAAGTCCCCAAGAAGACGACGCTATTGAGGCTAGTTTACGAGCCGCAGCGCCAATGCCGGAGGCCATTCCTCTGGCTGCCTTGTGACCCCGGCCAGCCAGCCAGCACCAGCACACACATCTTCACGACAAAATCTGCCCTCCTCGTGGTATTCACAGAGCAACACCCCACGATGCTGCGAGTCTGCGACAAGATACTTGGCATCAAATGCAGTTCATCCCTTCGACCGCTCCATCAGGTCTTCCTCGTCGCATTGGCACAACTCTGCGGCAAGTTGCAATGGCCATGGTGGATATATAAATACTTTCCAAACGACTTGCGGAAGGCGGTTGGATCTGGCGAGGATTGGCGAGAGAGCGCGCATCGGTGCATGGCAACTGTGGTGTTCCAAGACCTCCGCCGTTGGGTTTCAAGCTTCAGTGATCAACCCACAGACGATCTTCACTTGTCTCCGACCAGACAGCGGGCGCGGATGGAGTTCGTTCTGGCGTGGGGTGGGTGGGACACCGCAGAAGCAGCGTAGAATTACCGTGACGCCGCGGCCACCACTCTTCCATGCCAATGTTATGCCTCTCGTTCTGCCACAGACTTCACCGTCCGTATACGGAGTCAAAATAAGGCTTCTGCCGAATCGGGTACTATACGGATACGCAGCAGAGACGCATCTTTACGTCTAGCAACTTTAAAGTACAGCACAGCACAGTACAATACAAGACAGCCACTGTGCTCTGCGAAAAGCTCTCGGGATGCAGACACGAGCAGAAAGCGTGCCCGCCTCGTGGCGCTTCGCCGCCGCCAAAGTTGAGTCTCAGTGGACATCTTTTGAGTGGCTACCAGGAATACCAGTTAGAGCCCAGCACGGCCAGCACCGTCGTCTTTGCGCCTGTCAGATCCTGATCTGCATTACCCGAGCTCCCAGGATCAGCATGGCGTCTTTTAGCTCATCGACACCACCTGCTAGGCCGCCTGCACCTGGAAGGGGGACGCAGGATGGGGAGGGACGAGGAGGGACGAGGATGGACGAGGATGTTCTCAGGGATCATGGAGCCGAACTTCAGTGTGCTGTGCTGAGGCTGTAGCGGCGGCGCCTCCCTCTAACTGGGTGCGTAAGCGAGCGTGGGACAGGAGACAGGTCAAAAGAGGGTCCTACGTAGGGGAAAAGGCCAGGCCAGGATGAGGACAGGGCTGGAAAAGATGGCACAGGGTACGTTGGGGAAAGGAGATGCTGCTGCTGCAAGCGGTGTCCCGGCAGGCGCTGCCGGAGAAAGTTTACGTACGGCGTTCTGTGACGCCTCCAGTGCGAGTACGAAACCACGAAAAATGCAGTTAGTGGTCCTGTGGTCCTATGAGAAGCGGATGCAACAATGAGCTCGAAGATGGTCCTCTTCGAACAAGCACAAACTAGCACTGAATCGGCGAGGATTGAGCCGTCGAGAGTCGAAATGCTCGAGTAAACAAACCTCGATATCGAATTTCTAGATGTTCAGGATATGTGCCGTACAAATATTTCCTTTTTAGGAATTGAGCATTGCGTCGGCACCGGCTCAACGGTAACAGAGCATGGCTTTTGTGGGCCTGGAGCGTGGTTGACAGAAGCAATTATTACACAGAAAGTGCATCCTCGTACACGCGTGTTCTAGAGACTTTTAGAGACTCGTGGATCTAACCTCAAGAGAGTTGCAACTGACAGGACCATATGTGGTCGCCTAGAAGCTCCAAAGCGGCTGACCTTGCCCTCGAGAGACAGCCAAGAAAGCATTAACTAACGGTACGTGATATCAATGTGAGCAGCAGCAATTGTGTGGCTATTTCATGCCCTGAGCAAAAGTTTTGTACTCTGTTTTCTTCTGCCTCCGCCCGATCTGTGTTGCAAGTTGCAACCACAACCTCCTGCCAGCTGCATCAACCTTTGACCGAGCAGCGCGTTTTGTTGCCGAGAGTTCTGACGATACTCCGTACTTTGCATTTGCGCACCACCACGGAAACCCTGCGGTTCATCATCCCAACCTTGATCACCACGGGCCTTTGACCGTCGAAGCGAGTCACCTTACACACGCCAATTCGGCGATCGTTGGGGGAAGATGATTTGCCAGAATTTCATCCTATGCCCCAGATTGTATCTTCGTTATCCCCGAACCTCTTCCTGTTAAGTATTCTTTAGTGCCTTGATTCCGTCACTAGCTGTAGACTAACAGCTTCGGCGTGCCTTCAAGCCCAATGTACTGTCCTGTCTGTACTGTCCTGTCCTGTTCTGTACCGAGTATCACGGCGAACAGTCGCTGGCAAACCCCTTCCTCGTTGTCTATTCTTATATCTGCTTCAGAAAGGCACGACTGCTCAAATGCAGGGAGGAACGAGATCTGGGAAATAAACGTCTGCACTGCGTGAGGGAGCTATATGGGCTCTCGAGTTCGTCGCATCCCAGGAAACACTGTTCCATGTCTCCATGTTCGAGGGAGAGCATAACATCGCTGAAGAATTATTACATTGTCATTTGCCGGTCGGGACCATAACCTGACGGGTTGGAACTTGGCAGGCAGATCCTGCTTCCACCATCTGGCATCACTGCTTCCGTCACCCTCGTCTCATGTGTTCCCCTGGCTGGTTGTCCACGATCCTGGCCCAAACATCTTGAACCACCCTGAAGTGACAAGGCAGGGTGGCCCTGCCAAATTTGAGAAAATTCACGCCTTGAACGGGTTATGCTCCGAAGCACGTCTGCATTGAACAAGCATTCCCACCCTAGCCGACCAATATCACTGTCTTGGGGGTCCTCCATAGCGGATACCGCCAACGGTCTCTCCAGGCATGGTGCCCCCTGGAAACCCCCTCGACCCCCCTGGAAAGCATCCTTTGCACGTCCAGATCCAGCAATAACGGTGCAACGCGGCGAAGGCTAGTCAGTATCAAGCCCGCTAACTACTCCGGAGTAACCTGGTCGCTCTGTATTATTATTATTATTACACCGGCCCTGGGGCATCTGAAGTCACAGTCCCAGGACCGACCCACACCAATTTGTGAGGGCATTGTCACTTGGTACCTGCCGGGATCTGTTTGGTGGATTTGCGCTTGATCGCCCACCCACTCTGCACTCGGGAGATCTGATAAATATCATCAATCCCTCACGCACCTCTTGAAGCCTTGCATTCGCAGGCGTATCCAACAACAACACCAGGGGCAGATTCAGGAAACATAAGGAAAAGACCAAACTTAATACCCTAATTCTAACGTCTTCAATCAACAACTCTCTCATCACCCACATTATCAACGAAAACGACCAAATCACCTTGTAATCAAGTTGGAAGTTCTCATCCAACAACGCACGCCATCGATCCGAAAAACTAGGTTATGAATCTCTCTAGTCTTGTACACGCTGGTAGATATCAAGCAGAGCAACAGTTCGAACCATACTCCACACGACCACAAGAAGAGATCATGGCTTCCTCCCTCATGGCCAACCCATATTCTGGCCAACCTCTTTCGCAGAATCCAGCCTACAACTCCTACATCCAGGCACCACAACCTCCTCCATCACCGCCAGTTGACGAGACTTCAAAATGTTCCTTACCATCCATCTCAAGCCTCCTTGGGCTTGCTGATGGGTCGAGTCCTCAAGAGCAACAACCAACTCCTCAGCAATCAGGTAAGAGAAATTCACAATTGAGTAAACTATCCAAGCTCACACATAGTAGCTGCACCATCCGTGAAGAGTGATTACCGACCTGGCTCCGGCCATCAACAACAGCAACAGCAATATGGTCCATCTCCGGCTATGAGCACTCGTGGCGCCCTTCCCCCAACTCCACCTATGCAGGCTGAGTCCTTCGATGGTCGTCAGTCGCCCTCAGCTGGTTCAAACTCAGGTTATTCTGTTGCCTCTGCGCCTGGGTACTATTTTAGTCCAACGGTTTCTCAAATCAACAACGTCGAACCTCAACGCCAACAGATGCCAACTATGCCTCAAAGAAGAGTCTCCATGCCTCCGCAAAACATGTCCTACAACCAATCGGCGTACAATGGACCTCAATATGCCATGTCTCCAAGTCAGCAATCGATGAGCTCCTATTACTCGAGTCCAATGCAAGCCGCCCCACCACAGTCGCAAATTTCGGGGCTTTACTACCAGCGACCTCTTCCTCAGGTATGTGATATCTAGGTGGCTGATCAAGTCCAATGAACTAACTATGAAAAGCAATTCCCACCCTCTTTAATGCCAGTGTCAGTCACACTCACTCCATCCTCCGGTGCCAATCCATGGCAACATCACCACTACATCTCGCCTTCCTCGGTGGCTGCATTCCCTCAATCTCAAGATCGATATATTTGCCAAACCTGCAACAAAGCATTTTCCCGTCCCTCCAGCCTTCGCATCCACTCCCATTCGCATACGGGAGAAAAGCCATTCAAGTGCCCCCACCAAGGTTGTGGAAAGGCTTTCAGCGTCCGAAGCAACATGAAGAGACACGAGCGTGGCTGCCACAGCTTTGAAGGCGGATCGATGGCATAATACGATAACTCCAAACCATCGAATGAACAGCAAGTCCGAAACAAATATTTCACTGTCATAATGTATAAATTAACTGCTCGCCTTCAGAGTCACATACTGCTCTTTGGTTAGGGGGGTGTCATACTTCTGGTCACTGAATACCCATTCGCTATTTTTCGTTTTCGTTGTCTGCAAAGCATATTTGTTTTCCACGTCACTTAGCATCGTTTGTAGCGGCGTTCTGGTGGTATAATTACATCGCATTTGGTGGAGTAGCATTTAAAGCGGCGTTCTAATGGCTGACTGTTTTTTTATTGGCTGGCTGGTTGCTTCCTCGCGGCATATATTGGCCTGCAAGAAATGGAGTACGAGGGGACAGGGAAAGGAAGTGGTGTCTTGGGAGGCAAGATTCGAGATGTTTACATGAGTGTGTTTACAATGAGAAGGGCAGACCGTCAGGTCTGAAAATGGCATAGCACTACATTGGTTGCCGTCTGGAAAAGAAAGGAAGGGAATGGGAGGAGAGAAACAAACCAATATCATTGTACAAGATATAATGGAGAGTTTTGAAAAGCAAAAACGAGTTAAATGTTTCCAAATCTATATAATAATATCTACATATAAACCATATTTTTACCCACGCCTTCTTTTTCACGTCATAGCAACTTGCAAGTTGCGAACCCAAGAAAAAAAGCAACCCAACAAACCAAATAGAGCCGCGAGATAAAGATCTCACTGCGTCTTTCATGGATTGCAACCCGTTGGCCTGCGCTGCCCTTTGCCGGTTGATGACCACTGCGTTGGCAGGCAGGATGGATAGACGTGAGATGAGTGGGGGGGGGGTTTACGTACGTGTACTGACTGACTGTCTTTTGGGGTCATGGTGTTGGAGAGGTAGGAAATATCTTGCTAGTGCAGTACATGTACAAGTGATTTTGCATCTCCGGCATGATGGGTTCGTTTCCGTTGATCCGAATGAATAGTTCTCGAGAGTTGAGAGATGCACAGTGCATATGCGTCGAGCGTAGTATTGGTAAGATACAAACATGTCACAGCAGGCTCACACGATCACATCGGTTCCTGGTGTGGCTTTGGGTAGGTACTGTACTTTGGCTTGCTACTGGTAGAGGCAGTTTTGGAATGGGCAGCTCGTGTGTTGTGTACGCGTGTACAGAATGGGCGGGCGGGTTGGGATGTCGTACAGTGTTAGTGTAGGCGGGATTTGCTTCCTTGCGTTATGGGGTGTAGTATGGGGAAGGGTAAGATGTAGCGAGTATGATACTGAAGGGTTGGGGAGGGGTGCAGAGATCCTTTCGGCTTTGGGCTGTTTTTGTTGGTTGTTGGTTTAGGTTTGGTTTGAAGGATTACGGGTGCAGGTAGGCGTGGTTGTGGGTGAGATGGATGGGAAGGGTGGTGGGAAGGATTTGGGAGGGCAGGCGTGGGACTCTTAGGCGGGCATGCCGAGATGCAGCAGGCGAACGGGTTAGGAACGAGGCAGGGACTTAGCGGCATATATGTATATGTAACAACCTCATTCTTCATGTACGCATTTGCATTGCAGCGATGATGCAGTGCCTAGGTTGGATTTGGACTTTGAAGTTGCAAGGTTGACGAAAAGGTAAGTGGCTTTTTTTGGTTATCAGTGTGCAGGTGTGGGTGCACTGGGTAATATATGTTCCTAGTGGATGGGACAGATGGATGAGTGAGATGGGACGATGTGGCGATGGGGGTGTTTAGCCTCTATCCCACGCCTTTCCCAAAGCACTGGGGGGAAAGCAGAGATGATCCGAAGTCGGTAGCGACTGGGAAATAGAATAGGCAATTGAGGTTAGTTTCCGGAGGCAGCCGAATTCTTTGGTGTGCTATTGGTTTGATATGCTTCTGCGAATAGGTGCATTGGCTTTGCTGGTTGGTCAATGGGATGGGTTTTGAAGAGGGGTAATCAAGGAGATAGGTTAAAAGTTGATCATTCTCCCTTTATCTTTGGATAATTTTGAGGTTGGAGATAAGCTCACGATGAATTGGTCAAGATCGTAGGATGCTGACGTTGAAGAATTGCGTGGTGTTCTGATGTCTTGTGCTGGCTTGGTCGTCTGTGTTTTTGGAGACGAGTACGCCTCACTTCATTTGGATATTTCGGACTAGCAGCGGTTCATGCACGATTGGGATGTAGCTTCACACGCGTACGGCACTTTATTCTGACGTTGGTACTATATTTTCGTATTGATTTTCGTGGCTTCATATGGCTCTCTGTTCTGTTCTTCTAAGCAGGAGGTCTCGTGACCGGTGTGAGTGTTTATAGATCTCACGTATCAAAATTTGTGGTAGAAACATTTGAAAAGACAAGGAATGCATGGTATAGGTGAAATTAGAATATTGGCTTTCGGATTTGAGCGGATGGATTATCAGATGGCATATCATGACGTTCGCGGGGTTTCAATTTCTACAAGGCAGACAAGACGTTGGAGAATTTCGAGCACCGGGCATGATGCCTGAGAAACAGAACTCGGTTCAGTGCCCTTTACTTCATGCGACAAAAGACTTGCCAGCCTTATGAAGATTTATGATTGGCAATTCTATATGACGTTGTTTTAAACGTGTTTATCTTTTGTTCCGATATTAGACTTATGTTAAGGGTTATGGATCGTTGCGGAAGTTGCCATGTGGCATGGTGGACGACGGCCTGTAGAACTATGATATTGCTAGTATTTTCCCTCTTATTTCATAAATTAATTGAACTATCGAATTTTAATTCTCCGGACTAGCTTGCCATTCAATTTATTGTGATGAACAACTGCAAATTTATCACGAACCCAAGGACACACGGGTAACCCTTCAACACTAGGATGTCGTTCGCTAAGCGACATGATCGGCCCCGAGGCCTTGAACCCTCCCCCTTTCCCAACAAGGGCGTTCCCTGAACTAGTCAACTTTTCAACATCGATTTCCTTTCACCACATTAAAAGTACACCAACCTAGTGGTTCCCTGCTTGCGTGCATGCTGACGCCTTTTCCTGCCAGATACCGCTGTGCATCGCATCGCGAGTATTCCCGGTCGGGTTCGTCCAACGGCGAAGCATGCGCTATATGCAAGCAACTAGCTGGTACATGATCTCTTCCCAACATCGGGAATTCCCTGCCCAAGCACCCTTCTCTCCTCTTGCCCATACTGTACAGTGTACGGAACTAGCCTGTACCACCAAGCAAAAGCAGGTGCGGGTGATCAGATTGCCGATCTAGCTTGATTCTCCCCGTTCATCCCCCCGTTAGCCGCATGCATCTTCATACAGCCTTGTATCTCCAGAAAGTTATGACTCGCACATACTATTCACTAGTTGATTCTCTTGATTTTCATGCGCTTTTGTCGGCTTTGGTGTACTTGGTATGAGGGGAAACCACGTTAGCTTTTCCTTGGATCTTTTCGGCAGCGCTAGGCCCCGGCAAAGATGTCGGCGACGATCAATATCTCTTGGGTTTGTGTTATTGTACTAAAGCGGTAATTTACGTTTTTCCTGCTGCCCGCGGACAAACAAGGCGTTGAATTTCACTTGGTCTTCTAGTTCTAATCGTAGGTTTAATACCGATCCACCTTCAGGCTTCCTCACACCAGCCCCCACCCACCTTTACGATTAGTTCGTGTCTGCGGTGTCAAAGTCAAAAAACATGAGGGTTTGAGGATACCGAGTAGTTGCTTTTGACTTTCTTATTTTCTTACGCATTGGGAAATTTACGCAATCCGACGTACCGAGTAGAAGTCTTGGAAAGTCTTGGAAGTTACCTCTCTCGAAATGGCCAGTCTGCAGGTTTGACTCATCCGATTTCCTGGAATTTGGACTGATGATGCTGCTGTCAGAAATCCGAAAGTGCGGCATTTTGGCTCGTCCGATATTCTGGAACCGCGGTGAAGACGGTGAAGCATGGCAAGCCCACGCGCACGCTCAAACACACCTTCTCTTCGAATGACAGACTCAACCCAACCCGTCAAGTTTCAAGACTCCGGGATTCGTCCTTTCCTTTTGGTGAGCATCATCATCGTTGTTGTCATCTTGTCTTGACGAGCTATCGTCAGTGCTTTGTAAAGCTGTTTTGGAGATCTGTTGACGGTTTCGTTATGCGGTCGCCCCATAGGGTTGAGGTTGGGTGGGTTGGTAGGTATCTAGAATGCCTCAATGGTGATCGCATGATCTCGTGAGGGATAGAAAAAGTTGAAAAGAGTGGATTGAAGCGTAGATCCGGATCACGGAGTTTGAGTCTTGGCTTGTCTTGATACCAAGCACTGCTTTACTTTGAGTACTCAAGTACGTAACGATGGTGAGGTTATGGAGAGAGTGCGTGAGGACGTATGCAAACGCATATTGGATTGTGGGGAACATGAAAAAGTGAGAAAGTGGGATGGCTCTGCGAATTTGGAGGATTACATCAACCTAGGGCTTAAGTCCGAACTTGAAGCTATTCGCAAAGTACAGTATTCATTGACAGCAGATATCATAATATCCGCCATGTATTATCGTCTTAGTGGTAAGCATTCGTTTGTTTCAAAGTCCACTTTCTAATGCTTAAACTAACCAACTATCATGGTGATATCATAACTCAGAAGAGCTATTAAAGCCCTTTAAATCGATCACTTGGTATGATTCATAGGATCATCCCTCTCAACCTGGACTAAAAATTAGACTTCGCTTCCGCATTATACAGCGTGTTTCTTCGCTTATTCAATACCTTAACGCATAGAATATAATGTTTCTCACATCACTATATCTCAGCCCATGGTTCCATAAGTCGCAAGGTATCAACGCATAGAGCCATGAAGATCTGTTTTCACATCGGCTCTTGCCATAGTCTAGCTGCAGTCACACAAAAAATGCCCAGCCGATACAGCGCATTATCCAAGTGGGAAATTCGTTTTCTTGTCAAGCTTGTGATCGTTTGGGAATTTCATTGCGTACCATGCATCTTTTCTTCCCGTCAAGATCTAGACTACCGTTCCCCGACCAACACTAAAGCGATTTACGGATGGACGTTGCAGTCAATCATCCGTTCTTCTCCCGTCTGTCACCGTTTCAATCTTTCTCATGCCTGCCTGCCATCCCATGATCTGGCCCAGCATACCTCACATCGTACTTTCGTTCCCGTCCCGTCGTCTATTGACCAGTGTTTGACCCCGGAGCGCCACGCCGGCGCCATGCCCTTTTACATCTTTTGAATCGCGGAGATGCAGGGAGGAAAGAGATGGATGTGCATATGTCGTCTTCAAACCCCGACAAGGTCCTATTCATCCATGGATACCGCTATCAAATCGTCTTGTGATTTTCTCTATTCTATTCAGAAGGGTACCTCCCAATTCCCGCGCATGCATAAGTACCTAACGTTGTATTTACATTCCCATGGTGTTGACGTAGCTCCGCTTTTCAGATGAAAACTTCCCCAAGCGCTGTAAAAAGCAAGGGTTGCAAGCGCCTGTCGTCGGGGTCCAGCGCACAGGTCGCCTTCCTATGCATATCTCGATACCTAGCCCTACCTAGCGTATCCACTTCAACTAGGGCTTCAACAAGGGATCTTTTATTTTAAAGGATTTATCATTTTCTGGCCTATAAACCAGGCTTGTAAAGAAGTCGAACACGGTCGAACAAGCAAGGGTTGGGAGGCAATGCTTGTAGCGGATCATGCGGCGACGTTGGAGATCCGAGATGGGGGTACCGCTAGGCTGAAACTGAGTTGCTTCAGGGTGTGTGGTAGCGACGGCAGGTAGGGGGCGTTTGGGATGTTTTGGATGTGTACGGGAGATACCGAAGATGGACAAGAAGGATTGTTGTGACGATTTTACCGAGTATGCACCATTGGCGGTGAGTGAAACATACCGTACAGTACATACATGATCTCTTGATTTTTCCCTTTGGATTTTTCGGGATGCGTAAGAATGGGGAAATTTGGCGGCTGCATATGCGGGAAAGAACCGAGAATTGAAACGTGGCGACAGAACGGAGAATCCCTACATACAGAACCTACAGATGGAGGAGCGCATGTACCGGTACATCGGCGTTGGCTCATAAATTGGGAAGATATTTGAGCTTTTCGCCTCTGTCTTTCGAAAAGAGCTACTTGTGACCGGACGATATATACCCGAGGCTGATATGAAACGTTTACTCGTCAATAACTAATGATGTTTTCGCAAAGATATGATTGGTCAATTGCATTATGTTTAAGAGATAATTCCTACTGAGTGTGATCAGATGATAGTTTACTTGGGTTCAGAAAGATGTGTTTAGTGGGTTGAAATGTGAGCCGAGGACGGAAGAGCTGGAGAACTTGAGGGGGAGGCTGTGTGGTGATCATATTTGGGACGATTGTCGAGTATTCTTCTCCAAGGGAGTGGAGTCTTGACAATGCTGGGGACGTTGAAGGCGGCGAATTTGTTGGGATGAACCAGAGGCGAAGCAATGGGGTTGAATAGGCGATGGGAAATGGTGAACATCCTCTGCCGCATTAATTGGTTTATTAACCCACCCTTTTTCTCCCGTTTTAAGCCTCATTATGCTAGAATGTTTAAGAGAATGGACATCAAAATGGGAGAGGTTCAAGAACCGGGAGAACTCTTTCGTTTTCATCTCAAATGTCTTTCACGGTCTGGCACAATAAGGGGTGGTTATAAGCCAAATTAATGCGATATTTATATGGAAAGCGTAGTCTCAATTGTGGTTGTTAAATCATGCAAATCAAGTATTGAAATTGGATTCAAAAGTGCTCCCAAACTTTAGTTTTGGTGTTTGGTCTTGCTTTGCATATAGACTTCGGTTCGTCGTTGAGACTCAAGAGTGGAACCTTTAAGAGTATTTATTGTGGTTTAGGCATATATTTTGCAGTTATCAACTTAGTAGTCGGTCAAAATCGAACGGGATCGTCCCAATGTGGTGTTATTGTTAAGTCGCTAACTAGCGGGAGCTGGCTCTGGGGAGCTCCACTTTTCATGCGACGTACTACGTAGGCAACCTTACCGTCGCCGCCACCCAGAATTGAGGCTATTCCCAGGCACTCTGGGGAGCTGTAGAAGAGAGAAGAGGAAAGGGTATTCAGCGTGAGCGTGAGCGTGGCCTTATATGCTCACTTATTAAAAGTGGAATACACGTGCCTCGACGATCGCAGGAAAACCTGGAAGTGTTTCGCCACCTTCGCCACCTGCAAGTGGGGATAACCTCCTTTTGTGACGTCAAAGCCGGAGAAAATGGTGAGATCCTCATATTCTCATCATTCTCATCGAGGAGGGATGAGGATGTACGAGCAGGCAGGAAGAGAGGACGTGCAGGTAGGTCAATTATGCTCCGGAGGAGAAGGCATCAAAAATGGTCGAAAAGGAATGCCTGGCTTACACAAAAATCTGACTTCTCCTGGAACCTATGCTGGAGGAGGGTGCAGGGTGGTGGGAATCACTCCTTTTCCTCCTCTTCCCCCTATTGCTATAGCTATAGCTATTTACTAACCTACCAAACACAATCCCAAAAATGTGACCCGTGCACACGTCCGAAAGAGGGAATTCTGACCAAAGGGGATGGCTATAATGGGGCCGGCGGTCCGTGCAATTAGGAATGTCTTTCTCTATCTTTATAAGCTAAGGCATGGATTGTTTAAATTCGTAATTGGCGGACACTTCCGTCAATCCACTACAATCTATACTAGTGTATTGTCATTCAACCCCTTTAAATCCAACTAATCTAAGAGACCATACCGGCCATACCCTAAGCTTTCTATCATCATCACCACCACTTCCCCTCGAAGTAATAAACCCGCCATTACAATCAAATGAATGAGAGTCCATCAAAAAAACTCGGTGTCAATCTGATGTCTTGTAGGTTGCGTCGTCTAATTACGGGAGAGGGAACCCGTAAAAGTACTCAGAAAAAAACACCTTCACGATGGTTGGTTGATCTGAGTCTTCACGCTTTGAAATACAGTATTGAAAAAGAAGTTCATTATAATTTCATTATCCATGAATACGCTCACTTCACTTGCCTTCTTTACTTCCATATCTACCCTTACCGTTACTTAACTGTCCGCCTAACCCCAATCCCCTCCTTTCACCCCACCGCCTACAAACCCACAATGAAAGCTCTCTACTCCTCAATCAGCGTCCTTGAAAGTTGACCTAATTCTGCACTCTGCCCACACTCTGCGGATTCTGGAACAAGTTGGTTGGATCCACGCTCTGCTTAATGCTCAAGAGTCTAGGGTATTGCTGCATCCAATACTCGTTTTGTGCTGTGGACGTGTTGAGTGTTGGGTCGGCGTAGTTGATGTACATGCCTTGCGTCGTTTTCGCTGATGCTTGATTAGCTTCCATCTTCTCCCCATATTGCGTTCTAAAATTAGAGTGAAAGAATGGAGAAGGATGACGAGGAGGGTTAGTAGGGAAGAGAGGAGACAAGTGGGAAATGGAGATCAGCATACCGTTATTCTGAATCGACGCAACCCATCCATTCAAGAAACTAAATCCGGTAGAAGGATACGAGCCACTATCTACACGATCATAGAACTCGTACTTGATGAGAGCTTCCCGATGTGCGTAGGAAGAGAAATCGTCTCCGAATTTGGTGACGGCGGATTGTATACCACCATGTAGGTCGAGGATCAAGTACCAATCCTGGACAGTTTGTGTTAGGTTATTGAGATGTCAAGAAGAAGTTTGTAGTCATGAAAGGATGGTAAAGGGGGATGGATGTGAGATAGGAGAACACATACCCGTGTGACGCTCCTAGCTGTGTTCCACCAGTAATCCGCGAAAGCACCAATTGTGGTGGCATCCAGGTATGTAGTCATGAGACTTTTAGAGAACTGCCATGATGTCTCGTTAGTCTCTGTTCATTTCGTATATCACAATCTTCTCTCTCTGACCACTATGTACATCACCTCTCCTTCCCCTATCCCCTCGCTCAAATCACCACCACCAAAATGTATAGTAAAACCAGTGAAAAAAAGGGGAAACTCACAAAGGTTTCATGTATATCATAATCTATTGGCTGTGTCAAACTCATATAAGCATAATTACTCAGCGCAGCAATCCATCCCATGTTCTGTGTGCTGCCGCTCGGATTACCGAGTTTACTGAGAAGGGGCGAAATCGCAGTTTGGAAGTTTGCCTGTGTGCCATAGTAAACACCTTCGAGTCTGTTGATGATACAAGTCAGATTGTATTCCGGGTCAAAATAAGAAGCCTAGCTTAGAGGCTATTCATCCGAACACTCCCCTGGCCCATAATCCCTCAGTGAAAGCAAAGTGTAGGGATAAACGTACTGAATACCTCCAGCAGTGATGAAAACGCGTGCATTTAGCTCTGGTGGCATTGAAGTGCTATTCGCATAATCTTGCAGGGCAGCAAAATAGGTCCTCATTGTCTGCTGGTTAACATTCAAGTTGTAGGAAAACACGAGGTTATTGGTCGGCGCTGCAAATGTTGCAAACTTGTAATTTGTGACGATCCCAAAAGAGGCACCTGCACCACGTAACGCCCAAAATATGTCAGGGTTGGATGTATTAGAGGCGGTGATGACGCTGCCGTTGGCGAGGACTACTGTTGCTTCAACTACCGCGTCTGAGGCGAGGCCATGTGTGCGTGAGGAGTAGCCGTAGCCGCCACCGAGAACTGGGAAAGTCAGTTAGCTGAGATTCTGTTTCTTGGCGAAAGATGGAAAGGGGATATTGTAATGTGGTGGGAAGATATTTGGAAGTGAGCGCGCCGTGCTTTGCAAGTCTTGGACGATCTCTTAGGAACTCACCGTGGCCACCAACACCGACCCTGTCCGCACGTCAGTTCAATTGCAACATTACAGCAGCAAGAAAATAGTTATCTCACCCAGGACAAGTTCCATGCGAGAAAGCCCTTCCCCCCTGGTTGTATATCGACTGGGCAATATTCCCCAGCCTTGCTCCAGGACCAACAGATGCGATATTAGTTATGGTATCAACAGTAACGTTATTGAAATATTTCATATCAATCATCAGATGGCCATCTTCTCCCCCAAGTCCATGAGACGCATAGCTGTGACCTCCCGATTTCGCCGTGACCATAAGCTTGTTCGACGCACCGCACGCAACAGCGGCCTGAACCTGTGCAACGGTGGTAGGTTGAGCAACGGCCACAGGAGTAAAGGGGAGGCGAAGGTTGAAGGGTTTGATGGCTAGTGCATATGTTGAATCGGCGGTCGACAGTTGCGGAACGCTGGCGGAAGTGAGACAGGTATTGGCAGCAGATATGAGTGGACCTGCGCTAATAACCGGCGCCAGGAACAATAGAATAGAGACAAACATGATGATATCCACCCGATTGAAAACTTACGACGAGGACTGGATGGGGGATTTTCAGAATCCAAGACGACGGTCTTTTTGCAACTTCCTTCTTCACCACCAGTTATAGACATCATTGGAAGAAAGCCTGCTCAATTCTAGTCGCCACTCACCCAACAACAATCCCGGACACAAGGCTGCAATTCATCTCGCTCTAGATTGAATTTTAGCATTTGATATCTCCCCACAATCCCATGACAATGAGCACTTCATGTATCCCGTAGCCTGTACCACCGGCAGCCACGTAGTTTTCAATTTCCAGATTGTGGACACGCCACAACCCCACGAAAGGAAGAGGGCGATGTGGAGTATATCCCTGAGCCTTCAAACAATTCTATACCGCTCTCAGGACTGCCGAGAGAAAGAGCGAATTCGGTAAGTGATCTAGTGGCTGTTCTAGAGAAGTAACATACGGACTTACTCACGTGCCATGCAGGGTTACTTTTCAGAATTTACGAAACCCCACAAAGATACGCGAGCTTTCGAACAACTGGGACGGGCTGAAATTTGGAATGCTCCAGTGGTACTCTTCATGATGGCAGAAAATACCCGAAGGCTCCGCGGCTATGTACGTAGATGCCTCGTCTCGTACCGCCTAAATAGCAAATGCCTGAGTTGATTATATATGAATGTTGCCTCACCCAATTAGACCAACTAGTAAGAGTATCTCTTTTCTGACAATCACATGTCCTCGTGTCCATCTAAATGTGGGAACAATAATATCGGACAGAGTATTGCAAAGTATTGAAAAGCCACTAAACACGAAGCGGTTGTTGAAAGTAGTCCAGCCCTGCAACTTGCCCCACAAGTTCAAAACATACATTGTAATTGGCAAATAGAAAGAAAACGATGCAAACGAGATCCGGAGATATAACGCGGGGAAATGTTGAGGCTGATATGCTAGGGCATCATGAAGCTTTGCAGCCTCAATGGGAGAATGTAGTTCCGCAGAAAGGAGAGCTTTCTCATTTCAGCTTGCATATCTGTATGATAAATAACATATGAGCTCCTGCCACTGCGGTTCGGGCGATAGAAAACAAAGCTGCTGCCTTAGGAACACCATTTGTTGCACGCCCAGTACGCAATATCTCAAAATGTCGCCAAGACTCAATCCCATGTTTTTGCTTTCGGCCACCTTGGGTTTGGTGTCAGCGGTAAATATTTTCGTCTCTCACTACCAAGGCACCATATCGACTTTGACTTTGACTCAGACTAGTAGCGGAAGCTACACATTAGCAGCTAATAGCTCATTGACAACAGGAGGTCAGCCAAGTTGGTTGACATGGGATTCTGGTAGTCGCACATTATACGCACCAGATGAGACAGGTTCTGGAACTACCTACATTTATTCTGTGGCAGCGGCAGCGAACGGAGGACTTTCCTTGAGCGGAAAAGCACCAGCAACAGCAGTCGGTAGCGTACACAATACTCTGTATGGTAATGGGTACCTCGCGGAGGCTCATTAGTAAGTTAAACAAGAGAAAACATTTTGGAATTCAACTGACCAGCGTAAAGTGAAGCGTCGACCATTACAACATATAAGTTGCCATTATCATCTTCAACCAAGGGGTTGCAATCATTCAAGTTTACTATGAGTGGATCAGGACCGAATGCTGCCCGTGTAAGCCCTCCGCGATTTGATGTAGTTCGAAAGTTCGGCCTTGCGATTTTAGCCCAGATTTTATTGGTTGCTAACAACATGAATAGCAAGACGCACCTCATCCCCACCAAGTTCTTGTCGACCCGACAGGAAATTACCTCCTTTCCAACGATCTAGGCGCCGACTTGATTAGAATCTACTCGATTAATAAGGACACTGGTGCACTTACTGCATGCCCGAATTACGTTGAGGTTAGTCATTCCCTATACTGTCTCGACGCATATACGCACAAAAAGATCCACAAGTCAAGCGTATTTTGAGTGTCTCGGGTGAAATCTTCGAGCTGTATGGATATATGCATTGAGAAGCGTCTCATCCTGAGCAATTCCTATTGATAACGGGGGAAGGGAAAAGCAGAGGAAACAAGGCTAACAAATTGGTGATAAACAGGTGCCAGGAACTGGCCCTCGTCATGGCGAGTTCCTTAATAACAACATTCTATATGTTGCCAATGAACGTACGTATTCGAACCCCCGCCCTGCGCGCCAGCTCCCTACAGAAAACACGTCCTGTTCATCCAAACTTTGAAGAAGCAAAATTGAAAGTAGTTTTGAAAACTTGAGAAATCTAACATCACTTTCTCCCAGTCGCAAACACTGTTCACGTAATGAATGTCACTTACCCAACCGGTGGCTGCATTACACTTAACCGTGTCCAAGTTATCACCACACTCCCCAACAACGCAACGGCCCCCAGCGGCACAAAGGTTGCCGAAGTGCACGTAAAAGGAAACTTTCTCACAGCCGCCAATCGACGTGATCTCGAATTCAACCCCGACGACTCCATAGCAACGTTTGCCATCAATCCGGACGGAACTCTAGTATTTCAAGCCATTACCTCGAGCGGGGGCACTTACCCACGTACGTTCTCGATTAACCCAGCCGGAGATTTGGTAGCGATTGGTGATCAGACGACGGCGAATGTAGCGGTCGTGAAAAGGAATGTTACGACTGGCTTATTGGGGCCCCAGGTCGCAAGCCTGAGAGTTGGGACTGTTGGTACGGCAGAGAATGATAACGGGTTAAGTGCTGTAGTTTGGGACGATCTTTGAACAAGGTGGAGGAAAAGGAGAGTTCGATTGGATAGAGGAAGTTGCACCCTTCATGGGCTATTTTCGTGTATGGAATTTGCAATAAATCAAGAGATATGGCCAACTAACGATAAAAATGAAAATTGGACTTCAGAGGCCTGAATCGCCAGACTTTGCTGGTATTCGCTCTTTGAATTTCTCGACGATACTTCAAAACGATAACAGCAGCATAAACAGTAAGCGGGAATATAGAGTTGAAATGCATTGACAATGAATGTGTTTCTGGCTACTCGATCAATTCAAGAAATTCAAGAACCCCGCTGAAATATACCTTCCGGATCAGAGTTACAAGTCACATTTATCAACTTGCGGCAAATGTCTTTGAAGTAGGAAAAGCTTCGACTTGCTTAGAATTGACAGCCTGCTGATAAGCGTGCATCGCAAATCAAACACATCGATGGCATAGAACAGCCATCTACGCGCTGAATTCGACAGAAAGATGCAAACGCAAAAGAGAGTGTATCGTCCATTACGAACCGCTTCCTTCAGATCAAAGATTCCAGAGCAGTAGATACAGGACGTAAGTTCGTCTGCCGTCCAACATCGAGAAGCCTACTGAAAGGCTGCTCACCCACCCCAACTCTGTGTAGGAAAGCAGAGTTGCGAAATTGGTCGGACGGATGAAGAGGAAAAGGATTTTGGGAGCCGAGAAATTTCTTATGCTCGAGGTCGCTACCATTTTGGGACTAGCGCATGGTTAGCGCGAGGCTAACCCAAATTAATCGAGAACTCCAACGACCCGCCGCCGAACTTTTCGACCGACTTTGCAAAAATGAAGTCCTTGAGCGAAACAAAATGGGACGTGGTGATCGAGGGAACAGGTTTGCAGCACTCGCTGCTTGCACTGTGAGCCATTCTACCCGTCGATCTCCATCATTTATTCAATCTGACTGACCTAGCTGTCCTTGAAGAGCGCTGTCCCGCTCCCATAAAGAGGTCCTCCACGTCGACCACAATGAATATTATGGAGGTGCAGAAGCTGCCTTTAGCTTGCAGGAAGTAGATGACTGGGTAGAGAAGCTTGAGAAAGGTTGGTCAATTTCATGTCTCTGTGGGTGGTTCTCATGCTAATAAAGTCTAGCTTCAGGCGCAAAACCTTTTCGAAATGCCTCTCTCTGGAAGGCAGAACTAGATGAATCGAAAGAATCACCCAAGCTGTCCTTCTCGCGAGCATACACCCTCACGTTATCTCCCCAAATCATATACACCAAGTCGAAGCTTCTCTCCCAGCTCGTGGCGTCCAAGGTCTATCGGCAACTGGAATTCCAGGCAGTCGGAAACTGGTGGATCTATGACGAGGCAAGCACAACGTTGAAACGATTGCCAAATGGCCGCGAGGACATATTTCAAGACAAGAATATCGACAACAGAGCCAAACGGAACCTGATGAAGTTCTTGAAATTTGTTGTGGATTACGAGAATCAGAGGCAGATTTGGGAATCACAAAGCGACTTCAACTTGTCAGAGTTTCTCTCGTCAAGATTTCAATTCCCGGCGCATCTTCAGACTGTAATAACGTCGTTGACCTTGTCGTTGCTACCTCCTAACCAGACTGTTGTCAAATGGGCTCTTCCACGCATCGCGCGCCATTTGACCTCTATTGGCCTATTCGGCCCTGGCTTCGCCGCCGTGGTGCCGAAGTGGGGTGGCGGTGCTGAAATTGCACAGGTAGCCTGTCGAGCTGGAGCAGTTGGAGGTGGCATTTACGTCCTCGGTTCCGGCGTTACTGATGTTAAATCTATGGATGAAGCAGATGATCTGGCATATCAACTTGCTCTCTCCAATGATGAAACGGTGGGAACCAAGCACTACATTCGTGCTTCTGAAGATAGCGATACTGATGCCAAAGTCGTTTCGAGGATGACTGGTATCACATCATCACCTCTTGCTTCAATATTCAAAAGCTCTGTTGAGGGCTCGCCTCAGGCCGCCGTATCTGTCGTCGTATTTCCACCAGGCACCCTTCAGGTAGAAGGGGCTAGCCAAGATAACCCTGTTTACATAATGGTACACTCGAGCGAAACAGGCGAATGCCCTGCCGGTCAATGTAAGCAACCACTTCCTTTCAATCCTTCTATTTGCATTACATGATGATCAACCCTTACAAAACTTATCTACATTGTCTGAATTACGTTGACGACAAACATTTCTATTTTCTGATAATGCTCCTAACTATCTCTGTTACTATGGTATTGATATGATGGATCAGTTTGACTAACTGCCATTTAGGTATTCTCTACGCCACCACGCTTTGCACCGCCAACAGCAAAAGGTTCCTCGACCGTGCTCTGTCGAGTTTTGCCAAATCAGTCAGCGATGACGGAGTAGAATTGCTTTACTCGTTGTATTACGAGCAAATCGATAGTGCCAGTTCACCCATTGATCTGTCTTTCGACGACCGCATTTTGGAGAATGTTGAGAATGATTGGAAAGAAGTCATGAGCAACAATGATACCATCGAGCTACCACCATTTATGCAGTTTGAAGATAGAGAGGGGATGAATGATGATGATGATAACGAAGATTATTGAGCATAAATTGTATATTGGCGTCTGGCATGGGCATGGCGTGGCACGCGTTTCGGGCATATTTGGAGCTTATACATACGGATTGGAATACATGATATCAATCAATTCATCAAGTCCTTCCTAGAATCCTAGGCAGCAACGACTCGTTATTATCTCAAGCAAGCGATTTTCAAACTCTTCGGACCCTGTCCATTATTGGTACACCCCCGGATACATGCATTGCCAGAATATCCCAGAGTATGAGACCGGTGCTTGCCTATGGCATTTTGCCGTACATATTCTTGATCTCATCGCCGCTTTAGACTACTGGCCACCATCTCCAGTATTCACTCTTGGTCTCAGGGCCTTTTCCTGGCCACCCTCTCCATCTCATGTTCTTTTCAGTTCTGGCTACCTGCCACACTCTCTAACATTCACTCATGCAAGCATGACCAAAAAACACAAGCCTTTAAGCGTCAATATGGTAGTTGGGTGAGGGCCGGCGTGCTAATTTCAGATACTTACCTAGGTAGGTATATGTTGAGATCCCTAAGTATAATTCTCTTCTCTCCTTTCTCAACAATCTATCATCTCTTACTACAGTATCGTCCTTCCAGGCTGGCATACTATTCTACTTCTATCAACTTTTGAGGTCTCGCAATTCATTCTTCTTTTACTGAAACTTGATATTTCGTCTTAGCTGTCTAGAGAAAGTTGTTCTTGTTTGTTCTTGTTGAGGGCTGGCTTTGTTGTTTGTTTGTTTTGAAGATAAAGTCTCTAGGACGTGGATCGTTTTATCTGCTGCCTGCAGGACACAGTTTTTTCAACTTGGCTTTTTTTCCAGACCCAGCATTCCTTCCACACGACGGAACCGCAATTCAGTCAGCTACCTACGCAGTCAAGCAGGGGTGACGGGTCAAAACCTAGCTCCTAGCCGCCCTACAAGAACAAGCACCTCCCACCCAACCGCAACCACCAAAGCAACCGTCGCACCATTAAACCAGCAACGAACCCGCTCCGTAGCAACCAAACCATCCAATCGGCCTTACCCGCCAACTGCCGACCTACCCCCCATCCCAGGTGCCCTTATAAGAACCAAAAAGCACATCCAGCCAACCAATATCCAAATTTCGCCGCGCTTCATGCACTGCTCCCACGTCCCCTCACTCATGGTGCGCTGTACTAACGTTCTCAACAGAGTCGAAGAATTCGATTACGAAGTCATTGTTGCGGAGTACAAGTATTCTAAACTTGTACAAGAGCATTCGCAACGTGGGGCTCACGCAGGTATCCCCTGCCCAATGGGGTGGTGGTGAGAAGGGGGCTGAGGAGGGGGACGAGTGTCAAAGGACGACCCTGACCTTGGAACCTGAATCGACCTCCGCTATACTCTCACCTGCACGGTGAAAAACGACCCCGAGCCAAACCTCGAAGATAGAGAGATCAAGATGAATGGGTCGGCTGTTCTCTTCCTCCTCCCAGAAGATGAACAAATTGGCAAGGGAGTGTGTTTGTGTATTGTCTGAGGTGTCTGTTTGTTGTTTGTTGTTTGTTGTGTGTTGTGGATTTGATGTTTGTGTAAGTAAGTTCTCCTTCTCATTATCTGGTGGTGTGTGATCATGTTGAAATTTGGATTCTATTTTTTTTGGGGGCTTTTTGGGGAAGAGCGTAAGCTGGCTTGGTTGTTTAAGAAGGTGGTGGGGGACGAGGAGCTGTTTTTGGTTGCGGGAGTTGGTCGGGGTTTGTGGTGGTTTATGAGGACAAGAGACGTGTCTGATCACCATTTCACCATACCAATTTTCTCACGGCCGACCGTGGTTCTGTGATCCCTCAAAGACGTGTTATTTTGAAGCAAATGTGTGTCCTATTAATACAGCCTTCTATCTACCAAAACCCTTTATTTAACTACGCCGTTACTACGGCATTTAGATTCAAAGCAATGAATCAGCACCGTTGATGTTAATTTCAAGACAAAAATAAGCAGTCCTATCAATGCATTATTTTCGATTTAACTCATATATTAAAGGATATCCAAGAGAGGGAGAGATTCGGAGCAAGCAGTGAGAGTCAGAGAACTTCAGAAGAGCGAAAGTAAGAAATTAAGAATACAGCTGACACATACTATAATACAAGGATACAGAGATAATTAGACAGTCCTATGGAGATAATGTAACTATTACAGACTTGATATGGTATTGGTATCTATCCTGAATCCAAGTTGAAAGCGGCGGTGCATTATGTTACAGTGGTACATCTATCTCCAACGCAGTGGCAACGCCAAACACCCCCCCAACACCCCCAAAGTTAATTTTTCCCCTCTACATAGAAAGAGGAGGGCATTATTCGTCATCCTCCTCTTCATCGTCAAGTATCGGTTCCACAATGAGATTTCCACTTTTCCCTATTTTCTCGCTAATGCTGCCCGCCATATCAACCTCATATACGACTCTCGGGAGCGTGGCAACAAGCCTGAAGCCATATTGGTGCTTGTACTTCTCGGGCTTCTCAGGAACTTTTTCTGATGTCGAACCGTCTTTAACGAACTCGTAGCATTCCACGAAAGCGTATATCTCTTCGATTGGGTCACTAGCTCGGAATTTGCGCATCACTCTGGCCGCTTCGGGCATCTTTAGTGCAATTCTCACAATATCCTTCTCCTCGGCTCCTGGCTCCGAGTGTATCTGAGAGGCTCGCCATCTACGCCATTGCGCTTTTCTCTCGGCAAACAGTTTTGCATTTGCTTCTTCTTCCTTCTTCGCTTTCTCCTCTGCTGCCGCCGCGGCTTCGGCTTCTCGTCGTAGCCTGGCACGTTCTCGATCTTGTGCTAAACTTCGTTCATAGGCGGAGTCTTGCTCCGCGCGAAGATTTCGTTCTGCATTTTGGAGGTTGTGGGCTGCGCGACCAGTTTCCAACTGGGCTGACCGGGTAGTGTGCGTACTTCGGAGTTTGTTCAGATAGGCCCTGGGTTCCATAGGTCCTGTAAGTCTTGAGACAACGGATATAGCTGTAGAGCTGACCTCTGGCGTATTGCAAATGAGGGCTGTGAATGGGAATTTGTTGCATTTTAGAGCTGAAGAAACCTGGTATGCCTCGGCGTCCCGGATATCTCCTACCCATAATCTGATCATATTGGTTGGTTCTCGCAGGAAAGCGATTACAACCGGGTTCATAAGGACGTCCCGACAGAAAGAGGAGGTATCATCGTGTTCTGGGGAAATGAGAACGACAAGAAGGAAGCCGAACTCTCGTTTGGCTTGGTCGAGAGACGTAGCGTATCCAACATTACTCCAAGGTAGCTCATTCTCTCCATGTTCCTCCGTAAACTCGCGCTGAACCCTCTGTGATGCGTCTGCTGGTGACAATGGCCGGCGCCCGCTCGTGTTGACTCTTCTTAAAGTTCCGGTTGTTGGATTGCGGGGGAATATGCGAAGGAAGGGAAAGAGGTAGGTAATAAGTCCAATCGGGAAGGAAAATATCTTGTAGAGGGCTTGGAATGGCGAGAATAGGACGGCCAGCAGAAGGGATGGTTGAGGAATTGCTTGGCTCTCGGGTTGGGGGACGATTCGTGGAGCGGCATCAGGTCGGTTCTCCCCGCGCAAGGCATTTGACTGTCCTTGGAGTAGACTTTGCTGTAAGTTCTCTTGTATCGAAACTCGTGGCGGTGGGACATTCTGCGCCGCGAGGGCTTCTGCTACTAGATCTGGGCCTTCGCCATCGAAGAACTTAGCTACTGCTATCTGGCTTCAGGTCAGCACATAAAGAAGAGACGACAAGGGCACGCGTTGTCGCATAGTTTACCTCAACATTCCATTGTGACCTGCGGAGCAAAGGGATTGCATCCTTAATATCCTGATCAGTCACGGAAGTGTATTGTTGCAATGCCAGTTGTTGCGCCTCTGAGAGCTGGCTGACGTCGGTTTCCGTAGCAGGTGCGGCCATTCTGAACAAGGGCAGCAATGTTCATGTATGTTCATGTAGACATTGGAAACCAAAAAAGAGCGAGGGGTGGAGGAGGAGGAGGTTTGATAGGGAGTGTGGATGACTAGGTTGGGAGTGGCACGAGTGGGCTCTTCGTGGTTGTGGAATTGTCAAAAAGATAGCTACCGCAATCTGTTATATTCCGTCATCGGTCCAGTCTCCAGTTACAGGGTAGTAGGGGCACACTGCTTGCAGTGGCTCGGGTGGCTGAGGCATCCAGTGGCCCCAAGCTCGGACCGGCGCTAGTGCCTGCTAGCCTTAGTTCCACTTAGGTGGCCCGAGCACTCCCCCCATTGACGCCAGACGCCCCGCGTAAATCCCAACTTCACCTCACCATATTAACATTGACATCCCGACAACTATTATCCTCTTTATTCTCCCACGAAGCCATGGACATAACGCGCTAAGCTTGGTTGTTACAGGGTGGCCGATTATTCTGTCCTCACCCGATGGGCGACTCTCCCGACCACCGCAAACCGCACCTTTGAGAAATGTTCGCCAGCATCGAGTACGTAGCCTGGTCTTTGTCTGTTTCTCGGTGGCCCCCTCCCTCATGGCATTGCTACAGAATTTATGCATATTGCCAATGGGATTCTTCACCTTTCTATTTACTACGCTGCTGAGGTTGGCTTGAACTCTGCTAACAAGATACCAGGCTCCGTAAAGCGACCTCGGGCGCGGGCGATAGCTGAAAGAACGATCACGAAACACGACATGGCGACCGCCAGGTTCAATTCCCCAGAGCTGCGCAAGCCGGGCAGCTCTCCCCGACCCAAGGGACGAGGTGTGTGATCGCAACACCATATCTGTATGAAGATGGGCGCTGATCCGTTCAATGCAGAAAATGCGAAGGATACACTTTGCAGAAACGTATTGATATATGGCCATTGCCGATACGAGGATCAAGGTTGTGCCTTCAACCATGATATGAATAAGACGCACTCGGCCCCTACAGAATCGTAAGTTTCAGGCTTTTCGTTTTGTGGAACTATGGAGATGGCGGCTCAAACCACGGAACTGGATTGGATTCGCACCCTGGACCGAATGTATCTTCTGCTGGATTAAATGCATTCAGATCGCCAATGTTTCCCGTACCCAGACTTCATTGCATATGATGTTCAGTTTGGACAGGCTGGTGAATTGCCCTCGGGGTTGAGGAAGTGGCATAGGTCAAAATCCTGTCCCGCTTCCCTCGGCCCTTTCTGCCCTTCTTCCAGCTCCGCTTTCTCGTTGCCGGAATATACAGTACCTGCGCAAACCCTCCATTTCATCAAATCTCCTCTAATCAACTTCCAACCCTCTGCAATTCTCTATCATACCTACATACAAATCGAAGATGAGCGACGCCACACAAGATGGCAAATCAACTTTCCAATTTTCGCCAGCCGAACTTGCTCGATTGGCGGAAGCTGGCGCGTTTTGCCCTCCTCGGGCTGCTAATGGCCGCCGCGGGGCTATCTCTGGTCCTTCCTCTGGACCCTCGGAGCCCGAGGATTCCGGACCTCCAGAGAATGGGAATGATGGAGGAGATGGAGGAGATGAAGATGGGGAGCCAAGCCAAGCTAATTGATTTTCCAACCAGCAAGAGAGCTTTAAACGTCGACTCGCCATCTTTTACCCCGGCGACCTTGCCAGTACCGGGCAAATCGAGCTCGATAACGTCCCAGGCAGCAAGCGCGGCTCCCTTTACTCCCAGAGGACTTACAAGCGGTAAGTGATTTTGAAATATGAAATAGCCATGTCTAATAGTTTTACAACAGGCACTGTAACTCCAATTCCACAATCCGAACCACAAGCCGCCTTCAATCCAGCCCAAATTCGCGAATTTACGCCCCAAGCCTACGAGGCAACTGATGCGGTATGTAGAATACAGATTCCCGCTTTGCATTGCAGATTCAGACTCGAATTTCCTACCTCAGAACCCCAACTAATCACTGATAGTCTCTTTCTGCGGATGCTGCGGTGGCAGAACACCATGCCGCCTACGATCCCTTTCAGATGTCCGCTGTAGCACAAGCTGTACCTACGGCCGCACAATATAACCCATATCTCGAAGACGCATCCGCCATCACCAGTAATGGAGGTGCCTATTTCCAAGCACCTGCAGCTTATATTGCCCCTGGTCTACCTGTAAGCCCAGCCACTATATTTTGTGCCAGCACATACTTACTTGTATTACAGCTGCAATATCACTTGTACGCTCCTATTGGTCCTCATAGAGAAGATCTCCTCGCATACCAAAAGCACGCCCATGATTTCTTCATGCCAGAAGCTCTGAGAGAAGAGCTGCAGAAAAAGGCTGAAGCTACTTTTCAGGTTATGCCAAGTTCGTCTAGCACTCCATCCTTCCTTGTGTCCCACTAACATAAATAGACTCTCAATTACCGACCCTGGATACTTATCATACCTTGGTAGCGTTAGATACAAGCCACAGAAAGAGTGCTGCTGTGTTTGGTTACCCTAGTTGGGTGTACAAGGCAACCTCGATAAAGAACGGCTTCATGTATACTCTCAGGCGGCTCGAAGGTAACTTTTTGCTCTCTCCATTCAATGTTCGCAACTGACAATCATAAGGGTACCGCTTGACCAACGAAAGAGCCATTAGGTCTGTTAAAGATTGGAGACGAGTCAATTGCGGAGGTGTCGTCTCCGTTATTGACGCTTTTACAACGAGAGCCTTTGGTGACAGCTCTCTTATATTTGTCACGAATTACCATCCTCTCTCGAAGACTTTGGTTGAGCATCATTTTACCAATACCAACCGATTCGGCAATCGTGTCGCACAGAGCGTTCCAGAACCTGTTCTCTGGAGTTACATCGTCCAGATTGCATCTGCTATTAAAGCTGTTCACGCTGCAAATCTAGCCGTTCGTTGCATGGACCCGAGCAAGGTTATACTTACTGATAAGGGCCGCATCCGTCTAAACGCATGCTCTGTTCTCGATGTCGTTCAGTTCGATGCACAACGTCCTATTCTGGAACTGCAACAGGAAGATTTTATCCACTTTGGAAAACTCATACTGTCTATTGCCACCAACAATCTTTCAGTGATGACATCTCACACGCTCATGCCCTTTGTGGAACAGTTATCCCGTACCTACACTCCGGAATTTCGTGCTACGGTTCAATTCCTTCTTACGCCTGCTTTGGAACCGGAAACGAAAACCATTGGCGAATTTTTAAATGGCATTTCGAGTCATGTGGTGGACACGTTTGATAGTAGTCTCCACGCAAACGATACCCTTTATTCTGAACTCAATCGCGAGGTTGAAAATGGACGCCTCGCCCGCTTGCTAATGAAGCTTGGCACGATCAACGAACGGCCAGAATATGATACAGACCCTAGTTGGAACCAGTCCGGGGATCGATATATTTTGAGATTGTTCCGGGATTATGTTTTCCATCAGATGGGCGTAGATGGGAGACCTGTGATGGATATGGGACACATGGTTTCGTGTCTCAACAAATTAGATGCCGGAAGCCAGGAGAAAATTACCTTGGTCGACAGAGAAGAGCAAAACGTTTTTATCGTTGCATACAGCGATGTGAAGAAGCAGGTCAACGCTGCTTGGGCGGAGCTTCAGAAGCCAACACGTCGATGACTTTAAGGATTGATGTTGGGATTCAGGCACAGTGGAATTTGGAAGGGGCTAGTAATTGCTATTACCAAACGTGGAAACTGATGCGAGAAGGAGAGCACAGTACATGAATGACTTTCATTAGAGGCACTATAGTCGATAGAGCGGACATTGGCCAAAGGGCTAGATAGATGAGACCTGAAGGGATTGAGCATCGTAAGAAATGAAAAACACTTAGAAACAATATCAAATATCAGACCGAGAGGTTTGAGTGAAAGTAGGTTGCGAAGACTCGTTGTCGAGACTTTTTCTCGTTCTTGGCTTTCATTCTAAGCTTTGGTGGCATCTTGCCGGCGCATAATTTCGTGTTACGCCCTAATCTGCGTTCTTTAGCAGAGCACGTCACATTCGAGGCCAAATGCTCAAATCATTTCCCGAGCTGACCATCATTAACTCGTTCTTGGTTGTTCCATATTCCTCGTCCAATACTTCCTGGGCTCATGCGCCGTATTCAACTATATTCCACTGTCGCCACTAAACTTATTTACTCCTCTTGTTGTACGAAAGGATTCGCAATCTCTTCACTTCCATCCATGGGAGAAACGAGGACGAGCAATGTACCTCGTGCTACAACGAGACCGAGAGGGCGGGTAGTGGTGTTTCCTTCTTCATCGCGGAGGGTTTCGGAGACGTCGTCGAGAACGAGGTTCATCAGGGCGTCGTAGCCTTTGAGAGTTCCTACCACTATTGAAAGTCAGTACTGTCCAAAGGGGATAAAGGTATAGCTAGAGAATAAAGTTTTGAAAGGAGGGAGGGGATCATACCTTCTCGTCCGCCAGTGAACTTTACTGTAATCTGCTTGTCCATATACTTTCCCAAGTCCAGGATATTCTCCTTCTTTGGTCGTTCTCCAGATCCTCCATGTCCGCCACGGCCACCTTCATGACCACCTATATCGAAAACAAAGGTTAGCTATGTCCTTTATATCTGCATGTTTACTGATTGTACAAACAGCATGCATGCATGCAAGTTAAATATATGAGCATACCTCTACCACCCCGTCCTCCTCCACGATGTTCACCTCTACCACCTCCACCACGGCCGCCACGTTGATGACCTCGTTCGGACATCGGTGCGCATTTGTTGTTGGGGAATCGGGTGGTTGTTTGTGTTCGCAGTTGATAGGAACCGATCCACGAAAGGCACAAGCTCAAATCTTGGTGGGATGGATGAGGCTGAGAGCTTTCTCCGCCGCTAAACCACTCTCAGTGGCTGGAGCAGCACATCCCCGCCGGCCCCGAGCTCTCATCACGTGGGCCTCGGCGGAAGGCCCGTGTAGCTTTCCGCTGAGGTGCAGTGACCTCCGCCAACCTCCTCACATTCCCACGTTCCTCTCCTCTCCTACTCACAACCGTCATCGGCCTCGATCGGCAGTTTCTACGCTGGCCGTTGCATTTCGCGTGGGGGATATGGGGCGCAAGTAGTGAGAACCAGTCTCGCGCCTCTTGCTCGAATTGAAAGTTGGGCTACGGCGTGTCCACGCGTCTTGGGTGAGGCACAAAATTCACCGGGCGGCATTGCAAGAACAGGAAACGGAACGGGTGAGCGGTTAGTTCCTTCGTTGGGAGAGCGGGGTTTCTCCTCCCCCTCCGCCCCGGGAATAATTCCCATTCCACGACAGAAAAGACTGACGCTCCATCAGATCACCACCCCATCACAATACTTATCGCTCTTTTACATTTTGATCCCTGTTCTTCTGTTTCTTGGGCCGTTTAATGAAACAAAAGCGCGCTCAACCAAAAAAATGGAATCTCCAAATCTCTCCGAGAGCAGCGCCGCTCCACTGAAGCGCAAAAGAAGTCTTCCAGGCAGCGAAGACACTGTTGGTACTTCGTCCGGACGACAAGGAGCAGCAGCACCGCTCCATACGACTGGAAATGTCGCTGGAGGCATTACGCAAATTAACTATTTGGTCAAGGCGAGGCCAGAGAAGTTGGGGTTGATCGAGGGCGATGCGGAGACTTTTGGGGATGTGTTGGGGATGATTGATGACTATGAAGGTATGTGCAGTTTATATTGTTCGGTATTTTGATATTTGAATGCTTTTGTTCTCTTTTGGAATAGCGTTTTTCGATGAAATAGGAGTTGGAGCTAGTGCTCGAGAGCCGAGAAACTTTGTGATACCCTTCTGAGCCCATGAAGAAGGCCGGGACAGACTTCCTGGAACTGAGAAAAACGATGAAGACGCCATATTTGTGACATCTGCATAGCTGGAGTTCTTCCATGTTTGCTTTACCTTGTGGTAGAGACATTTCCGGTCAAGTGGCTACTGCATTAGTTGGTTTAGAGCACTAACCCCTCCCATTTTCAATCTCAGCATGGCAGACCTTCGGAGAGATTTGATATCAGGAATGGGAGAGTTCTACCTTCTGATTCTCTTGGCTTTACTAGAGGATTGGTTTCTTTGCATTATGGTTCTAACGTCTCTAGGTGTTCTACAGCGCCATGAAAGCCTAGCTGCCAATCTTGGTGCCAAGCTTGTTGGTCCTCTGTTACTCAAGTCTCTAGAGAAACTGTTTGATGATCCCATCAAAATTACCCAGTCCTCTTTGGCACTCGAACAATCAATATCATGGCTTGACGTCGCGACTTACGCTCGTACCAACCTCTCCGACTTTAATCTGACCGAGACTTCACCTGGAGTTATGCGCTGCCGAATCTGGATCAAGGGAGGGCAGATAGAGATCTCGGAAGATGATTTTAGACTGATCATGTCCGGAGCGCCGGATCGAATGATACCTAGTCAACCTATTGCTGAGGATGAATCCGCCGAACTAGCCACTTTAAATATCTTGGAGGCCCGGCTTGCAATATTGATCAAGAAGGCTGATACCGTTGCCAGCAAGGCAAGACAACTTAATTACCATCTCAAAGGCCGAAAATCGGCAGTCTTGAGCAGAAAGGCCGCTGAACAACCACCAGCTATGATGCCTGAACCCCCTCAGGATACTCGACCGTATTCTCCGCAACCGTTTACCAACATGGCCAATGCAAGGTCGCCTAACATGATGAACGGTGACCCGGCGAAGATTCAGCAGCAACTTCTGGAGCAGTTTCTAGCGACTGAACGGCGCCAACCTGCAACCCCTCAACATCGCGCCAAAATCCCTAGGACAACAATTGAACCAGTTGGCAGCCAGCATAGCTTCGCTGTGACGCCAAACCAAGATACCCGGCGTCTGTCAAATCCTGTCACGTCCTCTGATGATGGCACAGAAACACAATACCGGGTCATCATGGCTGCCAAAATCGAAAAACTCGCTAAAGGTGACCTAGTTTATCCACCATGCGATAGGTGTCGGCGCCTGGGTTTCAATTGCTCCAAGAACCTCACTGCTTGCGGTGCTTGTACCAAGAAACATGCTAAATGTTCTTGGAAGGATATAAAAGAAGGCGAGCTAGAGCAGTCTCCACGGCTACCTATTGGTGGAAATGAACTGAATCAGGGCGTCGGAGACAATGGGTACGGTCTATCTCCCCTCGAGGGCCAGATGGATTCACAACTCCATGGATTGCGTGGAGCGTCAAACTCTAACAACGAGCCTCGATCAAATCCACTAGATCACCCGAATATGGGACGATTAGACCATCTAGCGAATGATCATGCCACTTTGACGCAGATTGCATCCGCCGCTGCTGCTACCGGAAATCGGTAACAGACTGGGGAAGCGGATGTTGCACAATTTTCCAAGTTTGTTGGTGTTATGGCGCTACGCTTTATATCCCTCTGCCTTTATGCTATTTCATCTTGGATTTTTGCGATATTGAAATGTATGGTCTTTGCTTTGTAAAATTCAATACTCTGTGGAATATCAGTCGCATGCAGACTCTACTCGTTCTGTCAATACATTCATGACAAACATATCTTTGTTTCAGGTAGTGTTCTATTTTTGTGCATCCCTGCTATTGTGCAGAAGTCTGGCAGTGCAATTGCTTTCAAACTGCAGTGAAGTAGTCTATTGGGTGGATTCAGCAATGCAAGGGCGTCCAATTACACGCTTGCGATGAACAGTTATGAGCCATAGCTCCATCCCTCGTGTAACAGTTTCATGGTTTCCATTTCCCATTCACTTCTGAGCATAGCGGGGTAAACTTGCCCTGGGCAATGTATAAGTGCGAATTGGCTGTTTGAATCAATGTTGACAGGGAGCATTTGTTGTGCCTGCCCATCTTAATTTAGACACTCTAGAGGCGTTATTGTCCTGGTGTTTGTATCGGCAGCACCTTTCCGCACCACCTCCAGGAACGCCACACCTCCTCCTCTTCCAACTATAAGTTGGTCCTCAAGCTCCCCAAGTCTCTTCCTTCCTTTCCTTCTTACAACAAAGAAACAACAACCTGGGTTACAGTTCTGTCTTCGCAAAGATTCCTCACGGTAAAGACTATTGCGCTTGATTTGTTGGTAAGTTCTTTTCTACCGTCTCTCCCTTTCTTCTTGGCATTGATGCATGAGATGCGGTGGGCTGGTTTGGGATGTTCTTTTGATGGAGGGGGCATCGCGTCAACGCCATCATCAACCCTATACCGCCTACCTGAACATCATCAACACCACCTAAGTCTATCTCAAAGGTGTTATACTTTTGACGGGATCAAGGTGAATGGCTTTGAGGCTCAAGGCGACGACTATTATGGACTAGTGTATGGACTAGCGTATGGTCCGTGCGTAGAGCCTCGAGGACTATTTAAGCCTCCGCTAGTCCTGGCCCTCTTCCCTCTTTAACTTCTTAATCAATCGATAGTTCTACTCATACCTTGACAATACTAACACACTCCCACATCAGGTCAACACAACAACCAGTACGAAACTCCAATCTTCAAGATGCAGTTGTCACACGCCCACATGGGCCTCTTGGCCACCTGCCTCCCTCTCATCCTCGCAGTCCCGGTCCCCTACGTCGCTGTACCTGAGCTTCTTGCTCGTCAAGACGGCACTCCTGAGCCAGGTGGCGGCGGTGGTAGTGGTGGCGGTCCTATCGGCCGTGGAGTGCAGATTATTCCCACTCCTCCTCCTACTGCCGTTGCAAGACATCTCGATGAGCGATTCGTTACTCCAACTCCTCCCATTCCAAGACACCTCGATGAACGATTTGTTACTCCGACTCCTCCCATTCCAAGAGATATCGAACTTGTGAAGGACAATGAGAAGCGTATTATCCCGACTCCTCCCCCAACTGCTCTCCCGGTTGCCAGAGGTAAGAAATATGAATCTCAAAATACACTCTTGATCAATGACTTACTGTTTTTCAGACATTGAAAATCGTCGCCGTAACAAGCGCAATGTAACCCCAACTCCCCCAGCAATTGGTTATCCAAGAGACGTCCAGGTTGAAGAGCGATTTGTTACACCAACTCCTCCACCAATTGCCAGAGCCGTTGAGGTTGAAGAGCGTTTGTTACACCAACACCACCGCCGATTGGTTATCCAAGAGACATCCAGGTTGAAGAGCGATTTGTCACACCAACTCCGCCAGCAATTGGCTATCCAAGAGATGTTGAAGAGCGCCATGTCACCCCAACCCCTCCACCAATTGGCGCAAGAGACGTCCAGGTTGAGGAAAGACATGTTACTCCAACTCCTCCACCGATTGCCAGAGCTGTTGAAATCGAAGAACGTTTCGTTACACCAACACCACCACCGATTGTTGCCAGAGCCGTTGAAGTTGAAGAACGTTTTGTTACACCAACGCCACCACCGATTGTTGCCAGAGTCGTTGAAGTTGAAGAACGTTTTGTTACACCAACGCCACCACCGATTGTTGCCAGAGTCGTTGAAGTTGAAGAACGTTTTGTTACACCTACTCCTCCAGCAATTGGTTATCCAAGAAACGTCCAGGTTGAGGAGCGATTCGTTACACCTACTCCTCCTGCCATCGGCAAGGAAAAGCGCATCATCCCAACACCTCCTACCGCAGTTGCGAGAGACGTCGAGGAGAGAAACGTCACACCGACACCTCCCGCCATCGGAAAACGAGCCTTGCAATTTCAAGAGTGATATCCCGTTGATGAGAGAGCGCCGCGCGTCACTCCATCTCCCCTTCCATAATTCCCCTGGAATTCAGAAGGAGACATGAGGGTTTGGTCATACTTTGGGAACGCATCGGTCAGAATCGAAGGATAACTACGACAGTATGATATTAATTTTTGGATAGTTTCTGGGGAAAGGGCGAGGGGATTGTGCTGGAGACTTTGTTCGATATTTGGACAATGGGGTATTAGTTTTTCTTTCCCTGGCGGGAGGAAAACTGGTATATCCAGGATCATTCTCGAGTTCTTCCACTTCCACTCGTTCTTTGGTTGGATACACTTTGGTGGCGTTTGTTCCTTCTTCAACGCATGGAGGACGTCACAAATACGAAAACACAAAAAATAAAGCACATGCATATGGCATAACAACAATATTTCTGCTGATTTGGATATGTCAACAGTTGGGTTGTTGGGTGCGTATCTACCTTCGCATAGCTAGCGCAAGATGCTTTCTTGCTCGTATACCGAAATATACATTGCAAGCATTTTTATGACTTTAATTGCAATGTGCGTGAAGTGAAGCGAAATGAGTTGAAATGAATGAATCTGGCAGCCCATCTGCTAATTGCTATTTTGAATGGTCCATTTAGCCATTTTCTTTTTGCACCTTTCTACACTTACTACCTCCACCATCTTGATCCCCAAGTTCAGTCTGATATTTGTAGAAAATCCACCACCTCAACGGTGAGAAAATCCTTGAGTCATACACTCGTTGGGGGCGTTAGGAAAGACGACGTTTATGACGCGTACTCATAGTTTCCTTTAGTCACTTTAAAATTCCTGCGCTATCGCCTAGGCAAAGAACTTCTCCTGATTTGATACATATATTTTTAGCTGAATTGGCCGCTTTGAGCTTGTGTTTTTGGAACGAGTTCGGGTTCCCTTTACTTTGAGATCTTTTTTGTCTTTTTGTAGAGTGTTGATTGGTTCCAAGGCTCGCGATCTTATGATAGGTTGGGAGCTGAGACACTTGAGATGAGGATGGAAGATGGAGGTGCCTACTGATTTGAAATTGGACATTCTCAAATTCCAAGGACCGCAGTTTCTTGGGGTGGCACCCACCTTCGCTCTTTCCGTTTAGCAGTCTCCTCGTACTGGGGTTCTCGCTTAATTTTCATCCTCGCCACTGCCAGTTAGGAGTCTCTTGAAGCCCTTCGCTCTTTCCTGAAAATCCCCCAAAACCCTTCTATTTTCAATGGATTCTCTTCAATTCCAACCTTCAACACAACACATCAACCCCGCAATATCCGAACACCGGCCAGCCTACAAAGTCAAACATCTTTTTCGCGATAACCTCACATCATCCATTCGGCTTTGCTTCTCAGCGCTGCTGTTTCTCGCCATAACATTTCACACATTCAGCGTAGCCTCAACCAAAGGTAAGATTCCTTTCCCCTCCTAGACGGTAGGTTCACCAAGGTTCTGCCAAGGCTTCACTTTGAGTCGACGTCGCAACGGCCAGTACAAGAAACAAAGCTAATGTTTTCTTTAAAGACTCAGAGCTATGGATCCACGCTTGCCAGGCTCTTTCTTCGATCCTAACTTTGCCCCACACCAGAGTGATGCAGTTAGGCTGTATGAAAGCAATGAGTTAGGCCCAGTTCGAGTTGACTGGAACCCAAATTGTCCTGGCCAACTGGCCTGGGTATATTTACACGCCGCAAGCCATTTTCTGTCTCCGATTGAGTATACTGGCTCTGTTCAACCGATCCCACCATCGCCAGACGCCGCTGCTATGGCAGCCAGAAGTACCCTCGAAAATCTAGCTCACGAACAAGTCACTAGAAAGTTTTCCCTGAGAAATCATGAGCAATTTCTGGAGACGGACCTCCAGCATTTACAGGACTTGTTAGATCTCGTTGCAGCCCATACTGAACTGAGTCAGCGAGACTTTTTGGTCGCGCTGATGAGCGATAACTGGAATTCCTCAGTCCCCGCCACTACTCTACCTGATAAGCCAGCAGCAATTGATATCGCGAGGTATCAATTTTCCTGTGGGAGTGTGGAGAGAGGACATGGTATCCGTGGTGGACAAGAAGACATCCAAGAAGGAGGGACGCACAATTCAACGACAGGACCCTCACCGTCGAGCCGGGGCTCAGGCATATATGCAGTTGGTGCCGAGGAGAAGCATGACAACCTTTACGGTAGTCTGCAAGAATTCCAAATTGGCTCCACTAGACAACGTTACACTGTTTCCAGGCTCAAGCTTCGTCGATATCATATCAGAGGGCCTTTTGAGATGTGAGAAGAACTGGGCTACAAAAGTACGCAAGTATAACGCGGATTGCCTCATAGTAATTGCTCGCAACCGATTGCATCAATGGTATTTTGTCGGCCGTGGAGTCGGCCTCGGCGGACAAGACCAGAGTATACCAAGATTGAGAATGAACTTACATTCGTTCCAATGGTAGCACAACGCTTCTGCATTTCAACCATGAGTTGGTTTTATGCAGGGATATCGGCACAACTCTCTCTCCACTCCTCACGTGTACGCTAGTACAGGACGCAGCGGGAATCAATCTTCTCAACAGATTGGGCGCAACGGTCGTGGTAGACCCCGAGACAAAGGCGATCAACGGTATACTACCAGATGGAACGAGAGTTGGTTCCCATGGCATCATCCCAAGACAAGATGCCAGTTTATAACCGGGTAATCTAGAAGTTGGGGTGGGGCATCCGGGTAAGTTACCGAGAATAGCACTAAGCGAGATTCAAAGGGGGTCACAGGGTAACCCTACGAGTGTACGCAACCTCCAGTAATAGCGCAATAAAATTTCCACAAATACGTGATAAAAGTTCTATGCTATGTGACTGATATTTGATTCTTGCAGAAGCGCCATTCGCCGAGGGGGAGAACGGATAAGCTAGGTATACAGAATAACACTTGGCGGAATTCATAGGGGGGTCGCAGGGTAATTTACGGGTACAACTACCAACCCAGGTAATCTACTCGCTGATATAGGTATCTGCAAATCGGTCAGGAAAGTGTCGCGTGCTAAACAATGTCTATTTTCAGAAGCACGTTTGAGGGCACATTCTTACTTCAGTTTGAGATATATTTTAGCCTAATATATTTACGCATACGGTTACACGGTATCTTTAAACCAGTTATGGCTCACATCAACTTCGCATTTTAACTAGAGAGCTGGGACGATACACTGAGAAGGATGAATGAAAGACATGACCGCTACGAACTCAGCTGCGAGTATCACTGTGCTGGAAACTATGATTCAGGCACAGGTTTCCATTTGTATTTCTAGAAATGATAAGAAAGCTAGCTTCTTCCCTTAGAAACCATTCCCCTCATGATCCACTTCTTCCCACCACTCTACCTACGGTCCTGCACCATAACCCATCTCCACCCGCCTTCAGTCTACCAAACACGTTCAACATCAAACCCCATAAGCAGTAGACTCCTCCTCCCCCTCATTTCCCCACTCCTTACACTTCCCACACTTTCCAAATTCATGATAACACGATCGACAGGTCGGTGGCACAAAAGGGCCGAAGCATTTGCAGCACGTGTAGGATTTTGCACGGCGATTTGTTGTAATTGGTAGTCGTGATTGAGGCATTTTTGATTGCCGGGTTGACAGAGCTATGGAGGATATCGTGGACACTGGACTTGAATATTTTGTGAGTCTGAAGTCTGATAGAGCGTGGTGGTTTGTTGTCTTTGGAGGAAGAAAGATGACGAGATCTCTTGGGGGGTTAAAATATGTCTTTGTGAGTGCGAGATCATTCGGACTCAGCTCTTATTGCTTCGATGGGGAATGTAGTCGTCGTGTGATTACGTTTATAAGGTCAAGGGAAGACTCGAACAGCTGGAGGAGGGGTTTCTGACATAAGTGAATGCCCAGGGGAGTTGGCTAGAATGTAATACAGTGAAGTGACTCGGGAAAGGGGTATATATTATGCATAAGAGTGAATGTGCGATTAATGCCCTGGGAATTTTTACTCATGATACGACCTATACCCTTGCAGCTGAAGTAATACCAGATGATTTCCAATGCGGCCACTGGTCCTCCATCCAATACTGGGTATTGGCCAAAATGAAAAAAACAACCCATGGCAAAAAATATGTAGAAAAAGATGCCCCAAGGCGTCCCATGAGGGTCATGGCCTGGGCTTGCGCGTATTCTCCAAAAAGCATGACATATTAAATCCCGCAAAGAAACAAATTACCTTGTGGAGTAGACTTCGGAGAGTCAAATACCGTATCAATTGGTTTAGAGCGCCAACCACCCTCCCGTTCTTGACCTCATTGTGTTAAACCATGAAAGAGAATTGAGGTTAATGGGAAAGTGTCTCCCGTGAACGAACCCTCTCCCATTGTCGGGGCCTCTATCACGTTGATCCTTATTGTGCCAGGATATTTAAGAAAATAGAGGTCAAAATGGGAAGAGGTAACGCTCCAAACCAACTAACACGGTACTAAGATAGTCCAAGAACAATCATAAATCCGAATTTCCATATCCAAATAGCATCAATATAAAATAATAAATAGCGCTTCAGATGTAGATCGAAACTCCAAACGAAGCTTTCGAGGAATAGTGGCAAACAAGATTTCTGTCCCATGTGAGCTTTCTGGGATATCTCGGCACGCCCTACCCTACTCGGTACGTCTAGTCACCTACTTCCTCTGGGGCCTGCATTCACAAGAACTACGATGGTGATGGAAGTTCATGGTGATGAGTGAATGCTGGTCATAGTTGCGAAAAGAAGAGCTTGGCAGTGAAGTAATCTTACATTCAGGTAAACACATGCAAATCACACCAAGCACACCACGAATACCGATATTTCAGATATTTTCATATTCACATATGTACAATGAAAAACACTGATGAGGTCAGCCCCCTGGTTGAGCCCGTACAGCCTCGGCCAATCAATTCTACATGATAAAATTGGGACCCCGACTTGGCTGATTGAGTCGGGAGGAAACGCCCATATAAATGCAGCCCCAAAATGCCCGCTTCTGCTCCAAATGCACGCAGAGCTAGGCTGAAATGCGTAAAGTTTGGTATAGTCGCATAGCACACGAGACACAAAGCAAAACCCGGCCAGACATAGGACTTATTTCACAGAGGTCCTCCCGCGACGCCGAAATTAAGGGTATGGTGATGAAAGGAACCGAAATTGAGCGCGTATTATTATTCTGCGAATTTCGACGTGCAACGATCAAAGAAGATCTGTTGAATCGTTCAAAAATCGTCTTCTTCTTTTAAAGGTCGGGCTAACTTGCTTAGCAGAGCATCAAGCTCCCTCCAGTTATCCTCCTTTTCAGCAAACTTTCGATGTTTGCGAGAGAGAACATGCTGAGACAATTGTTAGTATACACGAATTATTTGCTGATCTATCAAACATACCTCTTCGAAATCCTCAAACTTGTCCTGGCAGTTTTCGCAGTATCCGGGTTTAGGATCACGTTTATCCGTCTTCCTTTGCTGAACAGCCTTTGCTTTTCGGGCAGCTTCCATTTTCCTGGCGTTTTCCTCCACTTCGGACGGATGTGAAGTTTCTTCGATCAGTTGGAGTTTCTCTTTACGTTTTGTCTGTCGATACTCTCTGTCGTCTCTGGCGGCAGCACTTATATCCGTCATACGATGGGAGCTTGTCAAGCTATACGATGTGGGTGCGCTGTTTTTCTCGAGAACCTTTCTTTGCAAACCATGAACTTCCTTACTAGTTCCGGCCTTGGCTCCTGGTTGAGCTGCAGTGGAAGAAATCATCTGGGAACGAATGGCGGAGGTGATATTGGATGCCTGTAAACCCGAAGCAACAGGTTCTCCCGCCACGAACCGCCCCGCTCTAGCATGGCTGACAAAGGCATTTCCTCGAGATGACGCTTCAATATCGGTTCGGAGCGAAGGCTTAGAGGGTGCAAACGGGTTGGCCTGCTTACTGGAAACTGTGACGCCGCTCCTGTTGGAACCACCGTTTAGCTCCGTCAAAGCTTGCTTGCTTTGAATGGACTTTGGTGGTTGCATTTCAGCATCTTGAACCGCAGCTGCAGCCCTGGTTCTTGGTGCTATTGCCGCTGCCTTCTCTTGCTGCCTTTGAAGTCGGGCTCGCTCCTTCGCTCGATCGTGTTCCCGTCGACTGGGATCCTGCTCCTCAATGAAAGGACACTTGCCGCCTGTGACGCTGCGGAATTGAGGCCATTCCCCGTCTTCCTTATCCGCCACCTTGGAATATTCTCGAACCATGATGGGTTTCAGTTTCTCATCAATATCATGGACATAGATGAAGGGCCCCTTGAAAATAACAAGATCTTTGGCGGCGACAGTGGGATCTCTGTCCGATGGGCCATTTAATTTCTCGTTTCGAAGAAGCTGCGAAAGGTCTGCGCCTGTTCGAGGGGCTGCAATGGCACCTTGAACAGAATTACTTCTCGTATTGTGTCCGTGGGAAATTTGGTAGCCAGTATCCGTATCAAACATGGTCGTCATCATGCGTTGCAATTTCTCTAGAGCCCATATTTTCATGTTTAATTCCCTCGCTCGGTGGAGGACATCAGCACTTCGCCCCTGATGCTTCTTAATTTCTGCATCCTGTACTTGGGCCCCTAAACGCCTGTTGACATGAGATTCAAACGAAAATTTCCCCTTTCCCGTGAAAGATTCTGACTGCACATTTGCAGATTCTGACGACCTATCCAGTAGAGAAGGATTGATTGTCTGAGGCTGGCTATTCTGCGAATTGGACTCGGTGGTAGTAGAGGATGCGACATCAACCTGGCTTATGAGTTCGGCGGGAATAGTCCGGGTTGTCACAACATGGGTAACGGCGTTTGAGAAGAATTTCTCTTCGCGCTATTTAATGTTATTAGCAACATAATTTGCCCCCCTTCTAGGAATTTGGAAGTACTTACTGCCCCAAGAGCAGTGACTTGCTTGCTTAGCTTCAAATGAACGTCCTCCGGGACGCTCTCGAAATACAAGACGAACGTGGGGAAAATCTTCTTGTAGTGTTTTTGCCATTGTCGAATCGTTTCCAGGTTTTCCTCCGAGGTTTTTTCAGCCTTTGATACTGTTGGCTGGACCTGTCTCGTTCTTGCTGTAACGTATTTTCGGTCGAGGGCGGATTGCTGAGTAGTTGACTTCCTCGTAAACACCCTTCCTTCTGCAGAAACATTGGTGTTCTGGTAACGCGGTGGAGTTTTTGGAGGCTGACGTGCTTCTAGCATCTGCTTCTTCGCGGGCGGCGGTTGTCCGTAGGCATCTTCGCGTTGGACATTCGCATACGACCGTTTTTGCTTGGACGGGTTGGCCGCCGTTTGACGATAAGGGGAGTTGATGGCATTGGGATTGTTCAGCAGAGGCGCTCTCCTGGTCGACATGTCGGGCGGCGATTGTAGTGGTGTGGGTGATATTAATATGGCTGCCATAAAAGAGCACAGGTAAATACTCTGGTGCAGCAAAGAGCTCGAATGAAGGAGTGGAGTGGGGTGTGCACACGCGACTGAACACGAAATCTGCGTCCTCGCAGCTGCAGATGCCGTTTACAAAGGCATTGGACAAAATGAATAGATGCTTGGGTGGGCAATGGGTGGTCGACAGCGCCCAGGTCAAGGAACGTGATTGGGATAAAGCTTGGTGTGTGGAAGACCTGGAGCTTGGTGTTGTGATGCCTTTTGGAAATGGATCAACAAACTTTGGGAACGATGCGGGCGCTTGGGCCACAACGTTCATAACGCGAAGTGGCCTGGTGGCTGTGGGGCAATGACACAGCAACCGAGGCCATGCCGCAGGAGACGACCAGGGGCAGCCGAGAAATAGGGATGAGGCAGATTTTACTATTGGGAAGCTCGTATTGATTTTGGAAGTGATGTTATTTATTATACGCGTATTTATTCAAGTCACGTCTCATTTTTCATCTGCTCTTTCTTCCACTTGTTTGGCATCACTACAGTATCACGAGTATATAGGTAGTTCTGGCCGTTGAATGCCTCGAATGCCTGTCACGAACTTTGTCAGCTACTAGGGCCCATGCAAGCGTAAGCGGGCCTTAGTGCACAACATTGGACGATTTTATGCTTCTTCCATGGAAGCTGCTATGATACGAGTAGCGTCTTGTCGCAACCGCCGATATCTGCGTACTTTTTACCACGGACCTACAGAGTACAAACATGATCTTGGGGATGTGATTACCAAAAGCCATTGACACCACTGGCAGCATCAATCTCATCATGAATTCCAGAAGAACGCTCCTCCGTCAGTTGAACCAGACAGCACTATCTTCGTCGAGAGATTCCACCAGGTCGAGATGTCCTCAAATAGCAAGCATACTGGGAAGTCGAAGAGCAAATAGCTCGAGTACGACGAGGCAATGGCTACCTACATCAAATACTTCCACCCCACGTCAAAGTCTTGTTAGGCCATGTGGCTCGAGTACTGTCAATGGCAGAAGAACATACGCTTCAATATCTGCGGCAGAGCTTCAGTTTGGACAGCCAGTACACGAGACGCATCCCCATCTATTACAAGCAGGAGAATGTAGGCATTCTACTTTGCACAGGGAAACCTTGCTGACACTTTCTGTAGTAACCCCGGGAATCACTGCACAAGAATATCATGATCGACGTTCGAAGCTTGCCGCAAGCCTTCCTGTCAATGGAATAGCAATCCTCGCTGCATCAGATATCAAATATCGATCCGGATCCGTGTTCTACGAATTCCACCAAGACCCGAACTTTCTGTATTTGACGGGATTCAATGAGCCACAAGCGGTAGCGGTTATTCAAAAGATTGGATCCTCGGGAGACTACAACTTTCACCTGTTCTTGCGGCCGAAAGATGCCAAAGCAGAATTGTGGGATGGTGCACGCTCCGGGGAACAAGCAGCACTAGATGTTTTTAACGCTGATGAGGTGCTCCCACTCCAAACGTCCTTTTTGACGGATGCTAATACGTGTATAGTCTGGGGATATCAACAACCTACAGTCGCTACTCCCACCACTTATTAATGGCGCCAGTCAAGTATTCACAGACATAGTAAAATGCTCTGGACTCAGCCGCTTCTTTCGCAACCCAGAAGCATCACCAAGCGATTTCCAAAATATGCTCAAGGATAGCAAGGTTAAACCCCTCAGAGAATTAATGAATAACCTACGAGTCATCAAAAGCGAAGCTGAAATCACCAATATGCGTACAGCAGGAATAATATCTGGAAGAGCATTTACCAATGCCATGCGCCAACAATTCACAAAAGAGAAGGACCTAGGTGCCTTCATTGAATACAATTTCAAAACGGGTGGCTGTGAAACTTCTGCTTACGTCCCGGTAATTGCTGGAGGCAAGAACGCATTATCAATACATTACGTCCAAAACAACGGCGTTCTGAAAGATGGCGAGATTGTCTTGGTAGACGCTGGAGGTGAGTATGGAGGGTACATTGCAGACATTACAAGATCTTGGCCGATCAATGGAAAGTTCTCAGACCCCCAAAGAGATTTGTACGAAGCCATTCTTCGAGTACAGAGGAGTTGCGTATCCTTATGCAGAGAGAGTGCTGGATTATCCCTCGATGATATCCATCGAATAACGCACGATGGCCTCAAAGATGCTCTAAAACAACTGGGATTTGATGTCTCTGGCGATGCCATGGATGTCCTCTTTCCTCACCATGTGGGTCACTATGTCGGATTGGATGTTCATGATTGCCCAGGATTTACTCGATCGGTTCCAGTAAAAGCTGGTTACTGCATTACTATTGAGCCTGGAATCTATGTTCCAGAAGATGAGAGATGGCCCAAACATTTCAGAGGAATTGGAATCAGGATCGAAGACAGCGTTTGTGTTCAGGATGATACACCACTGATATTAACCACAGAGGCTGTAAAGGAAGTTGTTGACATAGAAGCGTTGAGGGACTAATGTGTAAATGTATCATAGCTGTACAAAAGACGAACTCACTTCAATATACCAATAGTCGTGAGATGGTGACGGGATATTTCTGCTTGTATCTCAAACTTGGTTGTTGGTGTGATCAGAAGGGCAACGCGACGAGGAGTTTCATAACTCGATAACGTAAGTCTGAGAGGAAATCCCCTTAAAGTCGCATACCAAAATAAGTCTTTCTTCAACAGAATTCACCTTACTTTTTCTGCAGGGGTTATGGTGAATATCCCGCATGCATTGGTCTGTAAAACCCCCCTCGGCACAACAAACGAGGCTGAAGATAGGACTACATCAGGCGAGAACAAGAGAAAGCAGCAGCATGAACTTTCAGGAGTAAAAGAAGAAAATTTTAATCAAGGCAATGGATTTATCACATTGAAATGTAGAAACGCCGAAATATTCTAATTCTAGCTCCTTGATAAAGATAAGCATTCAAACATTAATAACGCTCTCGTCACATGGTTACCTAGTACAAAACCACCCCGCGATAGCCTCGTCCAACATTGAGTCCAACAATAATCTTCCGCAACACCACAACCTCCACAACGCGAACATAAAACGCAACCACAAACCTCTCACATCATAACCATCAATATGTCCTCCTCATCAACACCCTCCCCACCAGATCCGCCCTCCCCCTCGACCGGTACCCCACCACCCACAACATCCATTCCAGACACGCCCCTCGAACCCGACCTCCCCCTCACCATGGCCTCCTCCATGATCCTCACGCACCTCCCCCGCGATGCCGCCTCCGCCCTCTCCTCCGCCGGCGAATTCCCCAAGCCAAAAGTAGCCGTCCATTTCAAGCCCGTGGGCAGCGCACCGGCGCTGAGCAAGAGCGTGTACACCATTACAAGCACGCAGCGGTTTGAGGCCGTGGTGGTTTGGTTGAGGAAGAGGCTCAGGGTGGGGCAGATGGATAGCGTGTTTTTGTATGTGAATTCGAGTTTTGCGCCGGCGTTGGATGAGGTGGTGGGGAATTTGCATAGGGTGAGTTGGGATATTTCTTTTGGGGAGAGGGGAGTTTGGGCGCTGAGACTGATGAGTTTGGGTGGCAGTGCTTCAAGGATTCCAAGGACCAACTCGTTATTACTTATTCTATGACGCCTGCCTTTGGATGAAGAAATCATTTCGGTATGCTATTCATTGCGAGCTCTAAATATGTCTAAAACGACAGCCACCACCCACCAACCCTTACCAACTTTTTATATTCGCAATAGCAAAAGTCCAACGAAACGCCTAAGATCAAGAACAATCTAGCCAACCGATTAAACGAGGGTATACAACTACAAGATTAAGCATCGCTCGCTTCCAACATACGCTCAAATTCCTCTAGCTCGGCTTTTGGTATCGGATACGTGTGTTCGGGGGCAGGATAAGCGCGACTCTTGGTTTCCTCTTTATAGGCCGTAATGGCTTTGAGGCTCTCGCTATAGACGTTTCCGTACTGCTTGACGAATTTGGGGAGGAATCGACCAGGTGGGAAATTACCGGTCATATCAACTTGTACAAGTACCTGGCCAGAACATCCATTTCCAGCGCCAATGCCGATCGTGGGAACCGAGAGTTTTTTGGTGATGAGTGTCGCAATTTCTGCTGGCACAGCTTCGAGAACCATGGCGAAAGCTCCAGCTTTTTGAACGGCAAGCGCATCCTCGAGAATTTTCATTGCACTGGTAGAAGTTTTGCCTTGTACTCTGAAACCACCGAGCGCATTTTGTCGTTGTGGTGTGAGGCCGACGTGGCCCAGAACAGGTATTCCAGCAGTTGTGATCTTTTTTATGGTTGATGCCATCTCACTACCACCTTCGAGTTTGATTCCATGGACACGGCCTTCTTTGACCATACGAATGGCAGATTCCAATGCTTGTTCGGGGGCTATTTCATAGGAGCCCATAGGAAGATCTCCAATCTAGTGAGAAAGTTAGGCGGGGTTGCATTAGAAGGAGGGGCAGGATGGGCACTTACGATGACAGAAGTCTTTGCTGCACGCGCTACAGAACGGCAATGTAACAACATTTCCTCCAGCATTACTTCACTTGTATCTTCCATACCCATGCCTACCATGGCAAGGCTATCGCCGACCAGTACCACCTCCATTCCAGCGGCTTCTGCGACATGGGCGCTGGGGAAATCATAGGCGGTCAGAACTGTGATGGGCTCTCCCTTCTTGTACATTGTTTGTAGTGAATTGAGTGTGACCTTTTTTCTCTGATTGCCTCCTACCGAACCCATAGGGGTATGGGAGCTATTCCTACTTTGCCATGGTGACAGCAAAGATTTGGTTGCGAAAATTGCAGGCCGTGTGTTGTGGGAAACGAAGGCACGAGAGCATCTCAAGACGGATATTGATGGCGACATGATGGAAACCCTTGGGTTTGGCTGGTGTTGATGATTTCGTCGCAATGACTCGGATGAATCTTGCAGGAAGAAAGAAAAGAATTGGCCATTTCGAGGCTGGGAATTCTGGTTTTGTAGGGTCGTGATGAGGTTCACGCTGTGGTTCTCATACTGACTTTTGAAAGGCAACCGATTTATCGGCGACCGAATGCCTCGGGAAATTTCCTGGCCAATTAGAAAGCTACAGTGGCAGTGCGCTTTCAAGCCTCATCACGAGGTCGACTGCGCTTTGTGCCGGGAGACTTGTTGGGTGGAATACTATGAAGATTCGAAAGCCAACTTCGTGTGACCAGCCTGGCCGTTTAATGATGGTTTGTCTAATAAAAAATTGTGTATCACTCACTGGGTGACGAAATTGAGGGGCAAATAATAGAGGTAACCGGGTAATTGTAGTTTACTAGTAGCACGAGGGTAAATTCCATTAGCACAGCGGCTTAAGAATATCCACTTTTGGTACTAGAAGATATGAGGCATTTGCAGTACCGATGTTACGCAGCAGCAGTCTGGAAGGAGTGCATTCTGGGTTGCGAATCAAGTGAAGAGAAAGCGAATAAACCCCCGCATACCAATCACGCGCCTGACCATGTGAATAACCTGAATCGGACGCCCACGCGCAGTATTAGAACCCCCATTAGAACCCCCATCCATCTAACCACCATCCTGCAGAGAGAAAACCTTCACACTTTGATTTCGCCATCGAACCCAAGTGAATCTATTCCGCCCTATTTGACCCCGCCGTATCCTTCCGATCCGAAATACGGAGTAATCTCGCAAGTCTGCGACCCCTGAAGCGCGATTAGGTTCCTTATCGGACGATTGCGTCGCTTCCGCATCAACTAGCTTTCTTTCAACTTTCAACTACAAGAGTCACGGACGACCAAGCCATCAACCTTTTCCTGCCGCCAACGCTACTCAAATATTCTCGAAACCTCCCGGGAACTTCCAATACAGCTTTCTAGAACAAATTCTACGGCAAAGAAGCGCGTGCGCAACCTCTAGCAAACCTCAGAAGAGCTGCCGCCATGTCTAGCCCTAGGCGCCGAATCGAGACTGATGTGAGTAATAGCTGTGTATATCCTCTGCCAAAGAAAACAACTAACTGGAAGCTTTCTCTGGATAGGTCATGAAGTAAGTTTCCTACCAAATCTGACCGAGAAAGCTCTAACTAACGGTTTGGTCAACAGGATGTATGTGCCCATAAACCTCTCGGTTAATACCGCCATTGCTCGTACTCACAAACAGGCAGGCTCATGAGTGACTACGAGGTTACACTGGTGAATGATAATAGTGAGCATCACAGTCCCAAAATTCGCAAGGTACACATTGCTAACAAACGTTGCAGTGTATGTATCCACCACTCTCGAGAACAAGGACGATTCGCTTATACTTTGGATACAGGCAAGAGTTTTATGTCCGGTTTAAGGGACCGGAAGAGAGTTAGTACTTGGGGGCTGGGTGCAGCGAATATGAGCTGATTCGGAACAGCACCATTTCAAGGCGGTACATGGAAGGTCCATGTTGAGCTCCCCGACCAATATCCATACAAGTCCCCCAGCATTGGCTTTGTAAACCGCATTTTCCACCCAAATATCGACGAGTTGTATGTCTCTTCCCTTTCACATCTGCGAGTTCTAATGGATATCCTAGGTCGGGTTCCGTCTGCCTCGATGTTATCAACCAAACTTGGTCACCCATGTTCGACATGATCAATATCTTCGAAGTTTTTCTCCCACAACTCCTCCGATATCCAAATCCTACAGATCCTCTGAACGGCGAAGCAGCAGCGCTTCTGATGCGAGAACCAAAGAGTTACGACGCCAAGGTCAAGGGTGGGTCTATATATTTCAATATAGTTTCAAGATTTGAAACTAACACGCCGTAGAATATGTCGTGAAGTATGCCAGCAAAGACGCTGCCGACGAAGCAGGTGCAGAATCAGATGACGACGATGATATGTCATCCGTGGGTAGCTTCGGAGACGAGGATGACGAGCCAGCGGGTACGATGGAGGAAGTATAAAGGCGGAAGGACTTTTCCGTTCGTCTGACACGCAAGACGTAAGCAGGACTCGCACTACGTCTACGGATGGATCATGTTGATGATGATTATGGTATCCCACGCATTATACGGTGTTCATAGGGAAATAGGTGTTAGGGATGGATATGGAGACATACGGAGTTTTCTGGCACAGTGCACGTCTCCGATGAGGTTATTTATGCTCCGAGTGTTTTTAGCGTAGCATAGGATGGGATAATACATGAGAGACGAAACCATTACTTGGCGTACGATACCCTTTTCCTTTACTCGGTAGATTACTGCAATTCACATGCACTTATTCTATGCCGATTTGAATTTCATATCTCTCATTGAGCCACGGTTACTGGAAAGGATAGAACCACGTTGAGTCAGTAAAAAGGATTTACATTTGCACAGCTCACTGTTCTTGCAAGTCTCTTGCTGTTTTCTACCTACTCCAGTGTTCGTTGATTGCCACTATCTACCTTGAACCTCGCTTAAGTCCCTCGACCCCAACTCCGCCTGGAAAATATATTCTAAACAGCGATGGCTTGGAGTTATTCTTCATTTTAAAGGAGGGGACATGTTAGAGCGAGGTTAAAACCAGGTAGATAAGTTCTATCATACCCGAATCAACCGAAGTCGCTAAGTGAATACATCCTCCTCGCTTCTCGCGAATAAAAAAAGCATAGAAGTCTCAAGCACTCATATGGCAGAGGCTAGGGTGCTCATGCTGTGGGAAAATTGGAGGGGGCGGTATATAGGGTTACCATGTTGTGCGAAGTGACTTGCTGTAGAATAAAGCCCCGAGACCCGTGGACAGATGAATTTGACGGTTCAAATATTAGTACAGTACCAGTATTCGTTGCCAACAAATTTTCTTTTACGCCTGTTGTCATTTTTTCTTCTTGGGCATTTGGTCTTGACAACATGCTCTTCCGTGCGTTGGAAATGGTGTACACATTAGGGTGGATGAAGGCGCTATGCGTTGAGGTCTTCTAGCCTTGCAAATACTATTTTTATCTGCAAGCGAAGCAGTAGAGGATAAAAAAGCTTTACAAGTTCTTCCTTCCCGCCCCTTATTTCGTTAGCACAATTTGGGGGTTTTTTTAACTGGGAAGCCTAGACGTGGGTACAGATTGTGCAAGGAAGATACCTAGGTACTTGGGTGAATGAGTAGAATGTATTCCATGAAATCCTCGCTAAGCGAAGGCGAAGGCAGAGGCAGGAAAGCGCAAAAACCCCTCAAAAAAAACCTGCACCAATGCAAAACCGCAGAGGTTCAAAAAAAAAAAAAGAAAAATGCAAAAGATAATGCGGCAATCTCCTTGGGGGTCCGACTCCATCCGGAATCGCCCCCAGGCACTCCTCAACGCACCATCAAACACCCTCAATCTACCAGAAGTAGAACCAAAGTCCTGCGATGGCGGTTCCAGGTAGACTTCCTCGAGAAGTTTACTTGATAGCCAATATACAGCGTGTGATGCCGAAACATATGACCCGCGTGTAATTGGGTGAGAGATGTGGTGCGAATTGAACTTATGTAGGGCATGTCGGCGAGTTTTATTGTGGGTCCGTGTTGTGCCGATGGCCGTGGCTTCTGATGATAGGATGGTAGGATGAGGTGGTGAGGTGTGGTGAGGTGAATGTTGTCGATGGCTTCATTCTCGGCTGTTGGTTCTGCCGATGGGGTTGCGACGTGCGCTGGATTTGCCGCCAGTCCGTTGCTTGGCTGGCTGGTCTTCATTTAGCTCGGGATCAGAGAGTGTACAGGATAATCAAATACTGGCTCTGCTGTATGGAGGGGATTCGGTCTGGAAACCTTCATCTCTAAAAACAGTAGCAGAGTTGGCTCTTTTGATCGCGGGTTGCATAGCAAAGGGTTCGATACTGTTATTGCTTTAAGCCGAACCTTGCCTAAGAACTCACTCTCTAGTATTTACTTGCCGTTCAAAAGAAGCGAATTAATCCCAAATGGGAGCGTTGTACAGATCATCTATTGCTAAAAATGGCGTTCTTTCCCCAGAAATCCCTTCCCCAATTAACGCCTCATATCGTTCTTACATCATCCTATGGTACAGTAAAATTTACAGAAATAACATCAATCTTCATCCACAACCCATAAAAGACCACCAGTAGCAAGCAGTAAGCCCCCGCAGAGCAAAAATACTCCATTACGATAAGCCTCCCCTTCCTCAATCAAACTCAACGCCACAACGACAAAAACATTCAATGGAATCCTCAATAATCCATAAACCCTCGCCCGAACACCATCTTCCACAACTCGGCCTTTCAAATAGCCGATGCTGGGCCAGTACATACCTACACACAACTCAAAGAGGCAAAAGGCCCAGAAAGTGAGCGCTTCTGATTTTAAGACTGTGGTGGCAAGTAGAGAGAAGGCAGCGATCGTGAAGACGAAAGTGAGTAGGCGGTTATATGAGATGGCCTCCCCGGTGGAGATAAGAAGGTTGAAGAGGAGGGAGCCAATCATAACGGAGGCCATGAAGCAGGCAAATATGAGGCCGAAAGGCAGGTTTGTCGTGTGTTTTTCTAGGAGTGGAAGGGCTTGTGTGTGTGCTGTTGTTAAAGCTGCGCTCCAGAAGTAGACGAATAGATACATAGAGCCTTCGAAAAAGCACGTTGCAAGTCCAAGGATCAGGATATTTGTGTCTTGTACGATCTTCATCAAAACAGATGGAGGTGACTTGGTCTTTCTTTTCTTCTTCTTTTTCTCAGTGGACTCAGTTTTGACTTCGGTCTTGACCGTGGTGGTCGAGGGTTTGGCGTCTGGGGTGATGCTGTCACCATAGTTTTCGGTCTGAAAGTTGAGTATTAGCTATGTTCAAATACTCTACTTGATTGTTTCCAGAATTTTCTCATTGCATTTGATGTGTTTCGAATAGGATAAGAGCTTACCCAGTAGAAGCTAATAACCCAGAAGGCAAGGATCAAAAACCCAGTACTTGCCATGAAAGGAGATCTCTTCGTATCCGTAACCCGAACCAACCACTCACTGAAGACGCCTGATAGAATGGCAACAATACTGTTCAAAGTAGCCATGACCCCATAAATACTGCTCAAACTGACCCCTGCCTGATCCACGCGTCTTGTGTGGAATTCCGTAACCATCCAGCTCTCAAAAGCGCTATACATTAAACTTGTACTCAAACCACCAAATACTCGACCGATGAATAAAGCAGGCAGGCTTGGAATGAGTGTTGAGAGGCACGCTACAGAGTATGTAGCGCAGAAGATCAAGCACGCCATTTTCCTGCCACGCTCATCTGCAAATTGGCCAACAAAATAGCCAGAGACGGCTCCAGAAAGGAAACCTGTAACAAACAGAAGGCCAACAATTCTTTCTTCGAGCCCGAATTGATCTTTATAAAGACTGTATACATATGGCCCTTCAAATTATGTGAGCTGGCGATATTTTTTGACACATCACCTTTACATTCACAACATACCTTGAAGCCAATCTGATGCCATCACCAAACAGTATACAATCAAAAACAGCCGTCGAAATTCACCGGCTTCGGCTTTTGCTTGAGGGGTAACCACATTTTGTGGAGAGATTTTCTCATCTGATTCCTCGTCTTGCTGTTGATATTGTTGCCAAGTTAAGAAACCACAACCTGATATGAGAATGAGAAAAGCCGTTTGGTAGAACATCATTGAAAGTGAACGCGCGGCGCAAGCGCGGGCGTTTGAAGGAAATGAAGAAGACGAAAAAAGATGAATCAATTGGGAGTGAAGACAGAAATCGCAGGCAAAAAAACAGAAAGGAAAGATACAAACTCTATTATTGACACCTGGCGGCACGGTCGAAGCCCAATGCACGTCAACCACTTGAGACGTCGAAGTGAGACGGACTATTTGTCGGAAGGCGGTGACCGTCCCGGGCTTAAACACTAAGCCGTATTCGGACGGCAGAATTACTTACCCCAATGCCTGACAGAGCGAGTCTCTTTGTACACTCCAATCCCAAAGCCATGGATTGGTAGCAAGAACCCAAATCGACTAGATGGATGGCGACTGGGAGGAAGTGAGTTTTATTTTTCCATCTTTGAATGGTATGACTGTAACTTTTGGAGCGACACTTTTCTAGTATTGTGCCTCAAGCGGGGCAGCCTTGGGAAAGTCTTCCATGGTTGAAGGCTTTGGATTGAGCAACTATTGGAATCATTCTGACATTCTCTTGTTAGGTTGGGCGTATGCTCCTCCCACCACCAGGGCCAAATGCTCTCCCTACGCCAGTGGCCGCCCTGGCCTTCGATGCGGTCCAAGAACTCCTCTGGGCGGGCAACGAATTCGGTCGTGTCTCGAGTTTCTACAGCACCGAGCTGACACGATATACGTCCTTTAAAGCAGGAGAAGGTCCGGTTCGACAGCTGCTCTTCCACGATAAGGGGGTTATTGCTGTGTGTTCGCAGAGTGTGCACATGGCAATGCGACGGGGTCCAGCAATATGGCATATACAGTGAGACATTGTGGAATCAATTGAGCGGGCGAACAGGCAGGCTGATGGGTTGCAATTACAGACACGAAGACATGAAGGACCTCTATTGCATGAGCTATACGTCCAGAGGCACCTCGGAAATCCTGGTTGCGGGAAAGCAGGACCAGATGTTTGTCATTGATGTGGAAAAAGGAACCGTGACAAAACAGGTAGAGAGCCAGCCTCCCAATGTGGAACGACTTTACTAAAGCTTCAGATACCAACAAACTCCCACTACTTCATCATGAAGCGAAGTCGATACATCTGTGCCGCAACATTTACCGGTGTAGTGAACATCCTCGACTCGACAACGTTCAGCCTACATAGAACATGGAATGCTCATGCGTCGCTGATAAATGATATGGATGCGCAACATGATTTTATTGTCACTTGCGGATATTCTCTCAGGCAACAGCAGTCTTACATGCTAGATCCCTTAGTCAACGTGTTTGACTTGAAAAATATGACCTCCATGTCCCCAATCCCGTTTCCCGCCGGCGCCGCATTTGTGCGAATGCATCCTCGTATGTCAACAACCAGTATCGTCGTGTCTCAAACCGGTCAGATGCACATCGTCGATTTAATGAACGTGAACACCAGCAACGTAAGACAAGCAAATGTTGTAACTACGTATTTGAGCAGGGTTGAAATTGCTCCTTCAGGTGAAGCCATGGTGTTGGCAGATGCGGAGTGTAACATACATCTCTGGGGATCTCCATCTAGAGTTCGGTTTGCGGAACTCAGTAATCCAGTAGAATTTTCAGATCCTGAAGAAGTACAGCCACCGCTGGACTGGAATATCGAAACGTAAGTTTGTGGTTAGAATTGAGAGTCTGAACGCACCGCTAATGGGTACTAGACCTTTGAACAGCATTGGCATGCCGTACTACCGCGAGCAGTTATTATCCGCCTGGCCAAGTCATATGATATTTGAAATAGGTGCTCCACCTCAGAAGGTCGACCCTCAAATTCTCGCGACCTCAAAGGCTGCGGAGTGGTATTCATACGCTCGTAATACTCGTGGCTTGAAGAGAAACCAGGTGGAAAACACCAGGACCACAGAAAAAACTTCTACGAGTCTACAAGCTCCCAAATTCCTTAGTGAGAAGGCGAGAGAATCTGCGATTGATCCTGTGACCGAGCGCAGAATCAGTGATGTTGCCGATGCAATTGGAGCAACTGAGTTATCGAGCATGAAAGCAGAGGTTCCCGTTATGTATCGAAATGTGGAAATCAAATACAGCAAGTTCGGGGTGGATGATTTCGATTTTGGGTATGCACATTGCCCCTATTTTGGATTGCTTGCTGATTACATTTAGATTTTACAACAAGACGACATTCTCTGGTCTTGAGATTCACATCTCAAATTCTTATGCCAATCCTCTTCTGCAAATCATGAATTTCACACCCTTGATTCGAAATACCGCATTGCAACATACAGCAACTGCATGCATCAATGATATGTGTTTGTTATGCGAGATGGGGTTTCTGTTTGACATGTTAGAGAAAGCCGAAGGGTCTATTTGTCAAGCTACAAACTTGCTGAAAACCTTCGGCAACCATCCTCAAGGTAAGCGATAATTATTTCCGTGGATGGCTATGCTAATACATATATACCAGCTGGGCCACTTGGTTTGCTTGAAGAAGATGCGCCTGGCTCCTCACTTACTACCATGATGCAAGGGCTAAATCGATTTTTGCTTGACAAAATTACTCACGATTATCGAAGCATACCACCATATACTCCAGCGTTTGATCACGTAAGTTCCAGTTCATTCGAAGCTCAGACCTAAATTTGCTAACGATGGTAGATTTTGGCTACTGCAGCAACTACTGCGATTCGTTGTATGAATTGTAGGAGTGAACATACCCGACCAGGAACAACTTTTGTGAACGAGCTCCTTTACCCCTTGCCAGTAGGTGCTATTCACGTAATAATGAGCAAACCTGAGCTAATGGAAAAAGAAAATCGCTGTACGAGGCGCACGAGCTCCCAAAGTGACTTTCTCCCAGGTTCTCAAATCGAGTGTGGAGCGAGAAACGACTAGTCGAGGTTGGTGTAGTAGATGTCAACGATACCAATCTCTTGCGACAAGAAAAACCATACACAGCGTCCCTGCTGTACTGATGCTAAATGCTGCGATCACGACCCCCGAAGCAAAGCAACATTGGGCGACACCTGGCTGGCTTCCTGAAGAAATAGGGATAATCGTAGAGCAAGGACAGTTCTACTGTTATCAGGGTGAAGATTTGAGACTCCACCTTCAACGAGGGATACACAAAATAACGGTATACTCTTTGGTCGGTCTTGCGGCCGATATCGACAGCGGCCAACATCAAAAATCCCATCTCGTGTCACTCATAAATGGTTTGTCTTCCCCTGGACCCTTTACCTGCGTTTGCTTATGCTTCACCCAGTGGCACATTCTAGACCGGAGTCTCCTGGTGAGAGCCAGTGGCATCTTTTTAACGACTTTTTGGTAAGGCCAATTAAGGCCGAAGAGGCTTTGACGTTTAACACGTCATGGAAAGTCCCTTCTGTGATCGCATATCAGATCAAGGTTGCCAACAACCGCATTGATAATACTTGGAAGCAGAAATTGGATACTTCTCTGCTTTACAAGGATAATAAGTAAAACAAACCGGTTATATGGATGAACTAGAAGCTAATTGTTGAGCAGTAACAACGCTGGTGAAAAGACCTACCGTCCTCTGGTGCCACAGGAAGCACCAGGTGAGGGAACTATTGTTGCATTGGACACAGAATTCGTGGCAGTCAGGCAACCAGAAATAGAGATGAATTCGGACGGCGAACGAGAAACCATTCGACCAATTGTATACGCACTCGCAAGAGTCTCGGTCGTCCGTGGATCCGGGGAAGATGAAGGCGTGCCCTTTATCGATGATTACATTATGAGCAAGGAGCCCATCGTGGATTATTTAACTTCTTACTCCGGTATCGTCCATGGGGATCTTGATCCTCGGCTTTCGAAACACAACCTTATCCCTTTGAAAGTCGCTTACAAAAAGCTTTGGGTGCTCCTTAACCTTGGGTGTAAATTTCTTGGTCATGGTCTGAAGCAGGATTTTCGCGTTACTAATATCCACGTCCCGAAATCCCAAATAATCGACACGATTGAATTCTTCTTCGTCAAAGCACGTCTTCGAAAACTCTCTCTTGCATTCCTAGCGTGGTACCTTTTGAAGGAAGACATCCAACTTGAGACTCACGATTCTATCGAAGATGCTCGAACGGCACTGAAGCTATATCGGAAGTATCAGGAGTTCCAGGATGCTGGGATCTTGGAAACGATCCTAGCCGATATCTACCGAACCGGAAGGGAGATGAATTATAAACCTCCCCTGGCGAAGAAAGATGGACATCTTATCGAAAGGACTGAGACTCCTCCTATTCCTGCAGATGGACATTTGAATACACCTGGTGCTAGCGGGCCGACAACTCCCGTCAGGAGACCGGCTGGTCTCGCGCCCGGAACGGGAGGGAGCTTTAGTAGTGGGTGGACGCCTAGTAAAAGTGGTGGGTTTGGTAGTGGTTTGGGGGGGAGTCCGCTGAGGTAGGTTAGTCGGGCTGGCTGGTTGGGTCTTGGAGGTTGGTTGGGTTGGGACCTGACTGCGGGGGTACATACAATGGATATTCGTGAATAGAGAGAGACCATGTGGTCTCGTTAGCGTCTGGTTGAGTATACGAGGTAGACAGACAGAGCGTGATGGTAGTGATAACGACTATAAAACAACGGTGGTTTTCAATTCTACGAGTAAATTTCTTCAAGCTCGTGATCCATGGATGGTGCTCTGTCTTCAATAATGATGTCTGCAATTACACGACCTTTCCTCCATCAATCAGCAATAAGCTGGGGGGGGGGGGGGGGTTGGGTAACCYCCCGCGAATAACCTCCCCCCGAAAAAAAAATCGTCTCCGGGTAACCTAGTTGTGCAGCCAAACCGGGTAGGGAAAGCGTGAATCTCCGGGTAACCTGGCGAGAATAGGCCTCTATTGTTATTGTTGTTATTATATTATTTACGTTAAAAGGTTTAAACCTTAGAGCTCCTAGAGGCTATAATAATATATTAAGCTAAGAATATATATAAAATATCTAATTTCGCCCGTTTTTATTATTCCCGAAAGTAATTCGATATAAGTAATATTAATAACTAATCTAATAATTCTCTTTTAATCTAATAAATGTAGGGTTATATTTTTTTAAAGTAGGGTTTAATTATTTTAATTATAATCTTATCCTATAAAGGTATTACTCTTAATAAGAGCGAATTCGGTTTAAATTTTATAATAATATAATTTCATAGAAATCGAAAGCTTTTTAAACGCTTATAAAGAAATAAAGAAAAATAATAGGCCTTTTCTATTAATTAGATTATAAATATAATGAATATATTCATAAATTAGTTTATTAATAAGAATATAATAAAAGAGTTTAATAAAAAGAGTATTTTATAAATAAAATATTCTTAAAAGAATTATTTCTTCATTAAATTAAAAGAGAGATTAATTACTAATAGTCCGAAATATAATATCTCTAAACCTTTAACGGTTTTCATTTATTAAATCCTATTTTAATTTATACTTTTATATAAACAAATCTTAATATAGAATTTTATAATATTTAAGAATTCCAAGAATTTCTTAAACTAATTTAATAACTTTTATAAATAATTAAAACTCTTATAGTTTATTATAAAAAGAATTTAAAGTTTAAAAAACCATTTATTAAATTTCTATATTAATTTCTAATACTTAATAAAATAATTCGAAGTTTTTATCTTATTATAAAAATACTTTAAATTAATTTCTTCGTATTTATATTTTAAATAATATTATATAAAATCATTATAACTATATTATATAATATTAAATTAATAAAAAATCGTTTTAAGTAAAAAGAATTCTATTAGAGGTTTAATAATATACATTATATCGAATAATCAATATCTTATAAACAATAATTTATATATTTTATTCTATTATTTTTATCTTTTCCTTTTCTTTAAATCCCTTTAAATTAATCAAATATTATTAATTATAAATTAATTCTTTGAGCCTTTTATTATATCGCTTTTATATATACTAAAATCAATTAATTTATTTATAACTTTATTACTTTTAATTCCGATATAACTAAAGAATTAATAAATATATATATTATACAATTTTATAATATTTTAAACTTTATAAAAAGCTTATTATAAAGAATTAAAGGTTTAATCTCTTATTCTTTAAATTATTAAAATATTATTAATATATAAATAAATCCGGTTTTGTTTTACTTTTATTAATATTTAAATAATATTTTTTAAGCTTCTTTATACTTTAATTATTTTTATATTAAATATATAAAACTTTAAATAAATAATATTATTCTTTAAAAAGATTTAATATTCCCTTTAATAAATTATATATTTATAACTAATTTCTTTAATATTATTATTATATTATTCTGAATTATTAATAAAGATAATAATATTAAATAAGAGTAAATCTTTTTATTAAATTTTAAATTCTTTAATAATAATCTCTTCTTTTATATTTTTAATAAAATTAATTTAATATCCTAAAGAATAATATAATATTTATAATATAAAATAATAAATCTTTAATAGAATAGTTTCTATTATTTATACTTTAATTTATAATATTAATCTTAAAAGCTTTTAATTATAATAAATTTAATATATTATATTTTTTTAATTTATATTTAGTTTTATATATTTTATTAAAAGATAATATTTATCGATTATTTATAATTATAAGGTAAATTATAACTTTATTTCTTTAAATACTATTATAATTAAAAGTAGATTTATATCCTTAAAAAGGATTATAAATAGAGTAATTTTATATATTAATATAACCTTTTATATTATATTTATTAATATATTCGAAACCCGTTTTATTAAAGTTTTTATACGCGCATTTATTATTTTTATAATATAAAATCTAATCGGATTAAATTTAATTTTATTATTATATTAAATTTTTACCTTATAAAAAATTAAAGATAATATATAAATAAGAATTACTTTTCGAAGTATTATAAAAGGAAGTTTATATATAATTCGCCTAAATCATCGAATATAATATAACGTGGTTGTACACCGAGCCGATCAGGACACCGAGCCGATCACTTTTTCCTATTTTACTACCCACTATCTTTGACACGTATTTTCTCA
>QYAP01000296.1:0-46880 GCA_003988905.1 Hymenotorrendiella dingleyae
CCTTTTTATGGTAACCTACCTTTTATTTTTGAAAAAGGTATGGTAACCTACCTTTTTTGGTCAATGGTACTACCATGGTAACCTTATGCCGAACTTTGATTTCGAGCCTCTCGGCAAGCTTGCAACGATTCCTTGAGCTCGACGTTCATTTGTTTGATCTGCCCGCTTAATTGCTCGATGGCCGCTTTGAGTTGGACAATTTCCTGTTGAGTGACCAGTTGAGAAGCTTCATTGGTGTGCTCGGACACTTGGACAGCTTGAATGATCTCGATCCGGGTTTCAGCATGCTCGTTGACAATCACTTCGTTCGTATCGGTATGCATATCTTTGACCTGGGCCGTCTGCGCTTCTTGGGCAGCTTCATTACTCCGGTCTGAGCTATGAATTGCTTCAACAATCTCAAAACGCGTCTCATTATGCTGGTTGAATATCGTCTCATTCGTAATAACGTGCATAGCCTCAATTTGGGCCGTCTGCGCTTCCATGCCACTTTCGAAGACATCCTTTTGGTCGATAATGAGGTCGAGTATTTCACGAGTCCTGCCCTCAAGCTGCTTATAGTTGTCTGCTTGCTTGATCGTTGCGGCATCAAGTTGATCTCTTGACATGTCTGTTAGAAATTCTTCTGCTACAGTGCTACTTGGAACTGGAGTAAACTTGCCTCAAGTCCACCACGATGCGTAAATTTATTTCATCACGGAATGAGGAAAGTCGTCTCTCAATGCCCAAGATTTCCTCTTTACTCCAAACTGAACGCAAAGCCTTCCTGAAGCTTTTCCACTTGGTCTTGGAACCCTGAATTCTTAACTTCGCCAGTACAACGAGGAATTCCTTCGCAGTCGCCTCGCACGAGGAACATAGGGATAGAAGGTCTGGACTTGCACTTTCAGATTCTCCGCTAGAATTGAGCTTTTTGAGTAAGGTCTGCAAGTCTTTTGTTGCAGCCTCGAGGTCTGCATTTTCCACGAATGCTCCGTCAGCAGACCGATAGCCTTGCGCCGTTTTTGAAATCAAGTTGCTGCTGAAATCTACTAGTTGTATGATATTTCCGACCAAGCCAATGGCAATAAGAGGCTCCATAGTATTTCTGAGTTCATGGGGTTATGATGTCAGAAGAGCAATGGATGAGCTGTAGTCTGATGGGAAGTATACAGGTTCTACTTGTGCGTGTCAGCCTTCTGGTTGAAAATACGCCTGATAATGCACGACGAGGGCTCTTGCAGCGAACCGCACTGCGGTATCTGCACAGCCACGCTAGTGATAGTTGCCCAAGGCGAATTTCGCCCTATCAGTTCTCCTCCTAGCCCTTTAATGAGTTTAGCCTATTTAAAACTAGCCGGGGTTGCTCTGGGGAGCTCCACATTTATATCACACGACGTACTACGTAAGCAACCTCACCGCCGCCCAGAATTGAGACTATTCCCAGTTGCACGCCAGAGGAGAATAGGGTTTATAGCACTCTAAGAAGCTGAGCATTCAGCGTTCATATACTCACCTAAAAGTGAAATACACGTACAGTACCTTAACGACGATCGTACACGCATAGAAAAACCTGAAAGTATTTCACTACTTTCGCCGCCTGAAAATAGGAATAGCCTCCTTTTATAACGTTAAAGCAAAAGAAAATAGAAAAAGAGCCATCTTAAAAAGAAAGAACAAAGATAAATAAGTAGAAAGAGAAGACATACAAATCGATCAACGGAAATTTGCAAAACTACCCCCTTAAATCAGGATTCCGTACAAAACTACCATTTAACAGCTATAATTTGAGCATAAGGTAATTCCAATGCGACCGTTATAGTATGCGCAATACTGCTTTCAATGTAGGGTAGTCGTCGTAGCGCAAAGGGGGCTGCAGTAGTTCGTCGTCGCCGGTGTAGTGGTTCGTAGCCATAAGGCACACCCCCCTCCTGCGCCGGCCACCACCCCAACTCAAAACCATTATTGTATACGCTACAACGGTCGCATCGAAACAGCGGTATGCTCAAAACAGAGCTCTCAATGAAAGGAATCTTTTGCGTATACATTTCATTATAGAAGTTGTAATTAAAATTTAGAAGGGGGTAGTTTTGCAAATTTCCGATAAATCAAATATACTCAGAAGAAAGAGATATCAAAACTAACCGAAAAGGAATCCCTAGGTAGTTTATACATAAATCTGGCTTCTTTTAAAGCCCATACTAAAAGAGAGTATAAAGTAATAGAAATCGCAATTATTCTCTTTCTTCTTCTTCTCTTTCCCCCTATTCCCAAAACAGTTGCTATACTTAGCTATAGCTAACAATCACAAAAATGTGATCCGTACATACATTCGAAAGAGGGAACTTTGACTAAAGGGGATAGCTATAATAGGGCCGGCGGTTCGTGTAATTGGGAATATCTTTCTGCAACTTTATTTAATACTTCTGTTTATCCTATAGAGTTGCTGACTGTTCGTAAGATTTCTCTACGAGCCTCATCTAAAGCCAGCCTTGTGTTCAAACTCTACCGCATCAATTGGTTTATACGGCCACCCCTTTCTCCCGTTTTAACCTCGAATTCTCTCTTGGGATTTAGTACGTCAGATCTCAAAACGAGAGAACTCTCCCATTCCGACCTCAATTCTCTATTGCCGCTTGGCATAATGAGGCTTACAGCGGGAGCGAAGCGGTGGGCTTGTAAACCAATTAGTACGATACCTCCCGCGACAAGGTACAGAACCTAATAAAACCCTGACAGTACACCCCGCAAGGCCCTTGAATCTCTAATGGCTGAACATGTAAAATTAGGCGAAAATAGATAGGTAAAACCAAAATAAACAAGGGGAACGAACATCTTCACCCCAGTTACAAAACGCTCTATACATACAGGATCAAATGGCACAGAGAGAAAGATCTCCAATACAAAAAACATCACTCTCCGAACTACGAGAACTTGAATATCAACACTCATCCATTTTCTCAACGCAAAGCATTCAAAATCACTACAACAAAACTCAACATTCAAAAAAGTAAAGAAAAGCACGCAATGAGAAGTAAGAAGCAAAATGAGCCAGTGATCTATGCGAGCTCCTGGAATCATATCAACGGAACTTCATAAGACGGTACTCTCCACTAGAAGGAATTGGCACTTGTTCTGATTGAAAGGACTGTTGACAACTTCAAGAGCCCTTTGTTCATGGTGATGTATATTAAACTGTACTCTGCTATTCCAATGCCAATAAAACACCCAAAGATACCACCCAATGCAAATTCCAAACTCCATTCCAGCCCAGTGGTATAGCCCCCCTATTCGCCTCTTATTATATGCGTACAAGCACAACGAGTCTTAGAAATCCATCAAAAGCTGCGGCGCCAACTTCTCCAAATCTTCAACCTACAGTACCAAAAATTAGCATTCAACCCGCATAAAGCTCTAGATGAAAGACAACGAACCTCAAGAAAGCCTCCTGTTCCCTCTCCATCCGCCGCTTCCTGCTTCGCCCATACACATCTCGCAACCCCTTCTTTAACAAACGTCTCCATGTACCTCCCCACGGCCTTATTCGCGTCCTTGGAGATCCGACTTCCTTCCTTCTTGAACAGTTGATGAAGCAGCACATTCAACAACCCGGGCGGGATTTTCTCTTCCCTGCCTAAAGTAGGATCATCTTCATCTACATCTGTATTTGCACCCGGTCTGGACTTTGTCTTCGGTTGCGACGCAAAAGGATCCTCGTCCTCGTCCTCCTCCTGTTCTAGTTCCCGATTTCCATTGCGCTTCTCAGCAATGACTTCCACATCCGAATCCGGCGATATACTCGGCAACCCGAGTTCCCTCCCCGACAACCTCCTGCTACTAACATCGCTAACCCTCTCCTTCCCCTTGTCCTTTTTCGCATTGGTTTTCCCCGCAGGTCTACCACGCTTCCCCTTTTCCTTTGTAACGCCCGCGGATTTTGTCGTCGTGGATTTGCGCGAGGAGGACGCGTTGGATGTGAAGGAGGGACGCGGTGGTTTAAAGGGTGCCATTATGTTGTGTGTGAGCGCGAAGTAGGAATTGGTTTGCTTGCAAGCGTATGCAATGTTGGGTTGGTTTGTTTTGGGAGAGGTTGCTGGTGTCTTTGGTGGGGTTCAAGGTTGAAGAGGAATCTCGCGATGTCATCCGAGGTTCGCGACTTCCGAATTCGCGTCTGCACCACCGCACGTGATATCAAAGTACCAAAGTTTTTAAGGTGGTAAGTTAAGTCAACCAGTTTAATCATTCTAAGGAAAGTAAATATTGGAAATATGCACTGGAGCCATAAATTTATATGCACAAATCATGTTCATAGAATTCCTTCCTCAACTCTCACATTTCCCTATCCTAATTACAATACACTCCTTCTCTACCTAAAGTAATAAAGTAATACAGCCGTAACACCTAGCCAAGTTTTGAAAACGCCAGGTGCTATGCCGCTTCCCCCAAAAGAACACCCCTCCCCGCTTAATCCAAATAATTTACTCAGGAATAACCATAGCCCACCGGTACGTTTCCCACATCAAATTAGCAACTTCTCGCCTGACTTTTCACTCTTACGTTTCCAGACCGGAAAGCAGGAGCGCTAATATCCCTACGATTGGCTCCTTCCACCATCATCTTTCTAGGTGTCATAGTCCCTTGAGCTATGCTTTTTGCTCTTCCTCGACGCTCTCGAATTTGCGCCAGGGCTTCTTCTCGTGACATAGTTGGGGTGAACTCTGGAGTAGGCGTGTCCACCGGTAGGGTTGGAGGAGGCGTAAGATCCGGATTTGCGAGGGGAATTCTTGTGGTAGTCGAGATAGTGTGGAAAGTCTTAACAACGGTAATATCGGTATTATCTGAATCCTCTTCAGGTTCTTCATCTGCGTCAGCGACAGTAGGGATTTTCATGGTTGATACGCTTGGGCTATGCGGGGCATCGAGAAGGGAGAGTAAAGATGTATTGGCATCCGTCAAGAGTGCAGGTGCTGGTGGCTCACATGAAGGCGATCGTGCGTAATGAATAGGTTCCGTGGGCTCCGGAGTGGGAGAGGCGAGTGCTGGCGTCGGTGCTGGGAGAACTACATGCTCCGAAGCAGATGTTTTTGCTGGTGATATCCAAGGCGATTCTTCTAGTGATGGTGAGATTGTTCGGAAAACCCCTTCCTCAGGAACAAAAACGGTCTTCGGCTGGCTAATTTTGGGTTGTTCAGGCTCTTGGCGAGAAACTGGTCTGGAAGACTTCGTCCCTTCACCTCGTGCTGCCCTGGACTCGTCACACTTGAGCCGGCACTCCATCTCCAAGAATTCGACACGGTCGTGTGCCCTCTCTGCTCGCTGTTGTTCCCACTCCAGTCTCAAACGCATATTATCCAACTCCTCCTCACTAGCAGCGGAAGATGTGATCATAACCGGCTCCAGGGATTTTCTGGCCTTCTTCGGTGATGCAAACTCGTCGTCTGCTGCTATTCTTGGTAAAGGCATTCTCCCCTCAGCAGCAATTCTGGCAACCTCCTCGTTCTTAGCAATAGTCCGTAAAGCATCTCGTTCTTGCTCAATAAGCTTGATCTGCTCTTGAAGATGTGTAACCTCTTCCTGCGTACTAACAAGTTGATATCTTGCGGCGAAGGCTTCTTGCTCTCTCTGTAGACTGCGTTCTCTTTCTCGTTCCAGGTCTGATTCGCTGATACGTTGTGAATTGCGCGCGGCCTTTAGTTCTTCTTGTATCTTAACAAGGGCTGACTGTGACTTGAATGCTTCCTTTCGAGTTCTTCTGAGTTCCTTTTCCCATACTGCTTGGGTATGCGCATGTGTTTCCTTTGCTCGTCCGTAATTTTCCTATGATACTGATCAGCCTTGCATCACCGATTGCCACAAACAAAACGTACCATAACCGTCTCTAGTCGTTCTCCAACCTTGATTTCTCTTGCTCTCCCCTCTTCCACCTGCCTCCTCAGCGCTCTTGTGTCTTCCCTGTATCGTCGCATCTCACTCTCGGCCTCTTCTCGCCCCAGCATCGCACGTTTGAGAGCAGCATCGTTAGCTTTGCGTTCGAGTTGCTTTCCTTGAAAAGCCAAGGTATTAAAAGCAGCAACTTTTTCGTGGACAGAGCTTTCTCTGGAGTGTAGTCTGCTGTCGCGGTTGCCGCTACCAGAAGGTGACTCGACTTCAAATTGAGATTGTGATCGCTGCAGGTTGATGGACTGGCTCACGCGCTCTGGGGAGATTGGAAATAGTGGTGTTCCTGGCGAACCCGGAAACTTGTACGTGGGATCCATTCGTTGTAGATGTATGAGTATTAGAAGAATCTTTGGGGTTGCGATGTACCAAAGGTTTGACGTGTGAACCTGACGAGCTTGTAGTGCAGTGCAAATGGTGGTGGGTTGAGTTTGCGTGTTTATCTGCATGCGCCAATCGGGTTACCGTACCTAGGTAGCTTGGCCAGCTTGGTTTCCAGGGTTACGGGTGCGGGTTTCGAGGACCTCTGACCTCGGACGAACTCTTCAAGAAAGAAGAACCTGGGAAACTTGTGATAGACATCTCTTCGTGTCTTTATTTTTTGGTTAAGCTCTATGCAAAATCTCGGTCTTATTATTTTGCAACTTAAAATCACGTTTGGAGAGGTCTCGTTTTTTATCCTCAGATATTGTTCTAAAGATTTGTTTGCCTGCATGCTTGAAAGTAGTCTATCCCGTCTTACTAAGTACTGCAGAGAGTCGAAGAAAGCCTTCAATTTTTATATCGCCCGTCTTGCTACCTAGTACACAGCTGGAGAAATTTCTTCAAGCCCAGTTTCAACAATTGAGACGCCTTCTGAGCTTATCCGTAATAATAGCGCATCGTCTTTGCGAGGTCTGAAAGGTCCTAGGGCGTGAGCATGGCCATCAAAAGCTTGAAACTTTCGAGAAGTTACACAATCTGCCTCTAGTCCAGACACGAAGACTAGTCAGACACGAATCAGTGCCGACATCATGTACATAATCCGCTCTGCAGAAGCAGCATGAAAACCACACCGCTGCCTCTGTTTGACTTGTCTGGAGCTTGAGGTTGCGGAAAACTGTGCAGAACTCACTCCCCAGGCTTGTTATTACTAGAACCGAAGTTACCGGGAATAAGTGAAAAGGGGAAATCTTACGAAAGATTCTCCCAGACGAAGAAGTGCAACACCACTCGAAGTTTGGAGTATCTACAATCGTGTTTCCGGCAATTCAGAAGTCTCCATAAGACTGAAAGGTGCTCGCGTGCCCCTGATATTCGCGATAGACGTTGCTAAGGAAACGGCACATCGTTCCCAGCCGTCCCCTTTGAAGTCTCTCCATGGCGGCGTTCAAGGTTGTCAGCCTATCACCATCCTGCTCATTGGGCCGGAGATGAGTTATCCATAGCGATCCCGAAGCAGCCTTGCCACAGCAGAAAATAGGCACGAACAGGAAAGAAGAGAATCAAAACAAAGCGAACACGGATCGCCACGAGATCTTTGCGTGGAGATAGAAATGGTGAAAATGCACAACTGCACCCCCAGAACCCACTGTTGAAGCGTCTTTCCGCGCGCCCCAAAACGGTCCCCACCTTTTCCATGGAAGAAATTTCTAGAGAAGGCTCTATGCCTGAGGCGGAAAGGGAGCGCCAGAAAAAGCAGCAGCGTACTCTCGAGTCGGGGCGAAAGGGCGGCACTTCAAATTATCACAAGCGCAGCGGTGTCTCCGTACAGGAAGAAAGATAGGCAATTATCTAACTCGGTCTTTGAAATAATGGCAAAAGTCTGGATGCAAGATGGAAAGGTATTAAATCATAGACATAATTCATAAAAATATATCTTCACATCATATCATAGCTGCGCGCAAAGACTTCGCTCGCCCTCCCTCGCACTGTTGATGAGATCTCATTCAATCCATTGTGGCTGGGATGTTGCGCCCAAAACGGAGCTTTGCGGGCGCCGCTCTCTGCAGAACGGCGAGCTAAGTTGGTGCGGGAAATCTCGGCTGTCCTTAGCCCGTGCACCCAGATTTTTAACGCTGTCAAGATCGCTCTCCTTCCGAATACAAAAACTTCCAGCCCATCTCCATCCTTCCTCCTCTTCATACTTCCATCTTTCACCACCTCCCATCAACACCATCTCCCCTCAGTTCTTTGATCTTCGATCACCCTACCGCAAATATGAGTGACGCACCAAAAAAGGAGTCCATCATGGGCGTGTACGTGTTCCACCTCCAGTTCCTTTTGCACCGCGAATTCCGTTGGATCGCGGCCACCTGGCATCGAAAAATATCTTCAGAAGCTATCGAGCATCAATGGAGCTCAATTGGCATCGCTCAATGGCATGGAGGCGCACTCCATGCTTGAACTGCTCGTTGCCAGCTCTGCCGGTGCTCAATGGCGCTGCGATCAAATTTTTTCGCCCATGTGAAGCTATATTGTAGAACCTCAAGCTGACCTGTGCCTCGCAGTCCTCCTTTCGTTATCGATTTCTTGAGTATGTACACCTTGAACCCTACCATTCCGATGGCCGCCTGGGTCGGTTTCGATAGATTTCGAGATGTCGACCGCTCGGGGAGACGGGAACATACACATACAGCAGATGCTAACTTGCGATAACAGTGGGTGGTGTCTCTGCAGCAGTCTCGAAGACCGCCGCTGCTCCTATTGAGCGTGTCAAGCTCTTGATCCAGAACCAGGTATGTTCCAAATCTAGAAATCCATTTTTTTCAGCATCCCTACCAGGGGTTCTCAAATCGGGATACCTGAGCTAGGAATATCAAAGCTATGTGCTTGTCGATAACCACAATGGCCGACCTGGCTATCCTTGCTTTTCCCAATCAATATCAGAACCATGCCGGAATACCTGCTAACAATCTACGTAGGATGAGATGTTGAAGTCCGGCCGTCTCGACCGCAAATTCGATGGTATTGGAGAGTGTTTCAAGCGCACAATCGCCAACGAGGGTGTTGCGTCGTTATGGCGTGGTAACACTGCAAACGTCATCCGTTATTTCCCAACACAGGCGTTGAACTTCGCTTTCCGTGATACCTACAAGTCCATGTTCGCCTTCAAGAAGGAGCGTGATGGATACGCCAAGTGGATGGCTGGTAACTTGGCTTCCGGTGGTGTAAGTTGCTCTCGCACGTTCGTAATCTTCTTTACATGCTAATCTTTTATAGGCTGCTGGTGCCACTTCCCTTCTCTTCGTCTACTCCCTCGATTACGCCCGTACTCGTCTCGCCAACGACGCAAAGGGAGCCAAGACCGGTGGTGAACGTCAATTCAACGGTTTGGTAGATGTCTACAAGAAGACCCTCGCCTCTGATGGTATCTCTGGTCTTTACCGTGGTTTCGGTCCTTCCGTCCTTGGTATCGTCGTTTACCGTGGTCTCTACTTCGGATTGTACGATTCCATCAAGCCTGTCCTCCTTGTCGGTCCTCTCGAGGGTAACTTCCTTGCCTCCTTCGCTCTCGGATGGACTGTCACCACTGGTGCCGGTATTGCCTCTTACCCACTCGACACTGTCCGTCGTCGTATGATGATGACCTCTGGTGAGGCCGTCAAGTACAACAGCTCTTTGGATGCCGCCCGTCAAATCATCGCCAAGGAGGGTGTTAAGTCTCTCTTCAAGGGTGCTGGTGCCAACATTCTCCGTGGTGTCGCAGGTGCTGGTGTCTTGTCCATCTACGATCAAATGCAGGTACTCATGTTCGGAAAGGCCTTCAAGTAGATTCTCAATCAACCTGTAGTTGTAGATGAAAACGGGGTCGGGGTCGCGGGTTAATAATGTGCGTAGAGGTCGTCGCTGGTGTTGAGAGGGTGGGGCGGCAGGTGAAAGTTGTTACAGACGTCCATTGCTATGGTGCTGGAGCAACTTGCGGTGTGCTTGAAGGGTTTCGAGTCGCTGCTGTACTTTATTACCAGGCAATGTCCCTGATGTGTTTCCTTACCTTGCTGCGTTCGTCCTCCCTGGGTTGTTCTCCGGTCTTCTCGTCTTGCATGATTCCATAGATTAGTGAAGATGGGTGGGTTAAAATCGAATGGAAACGTTCAATCTATCTCCTCCTTGCCATGGATGCCACTTGATTGGCAATTAACATGTGTGTTTTGCAATTGTTTACAAACGGCTGCTTCTTTTGAGCTTGTCTAATGCAGTCTGCGGAGTTTGTGTCTCGTCTGCCCAAGTGGGCGCGTCCTTGGCGTATGAAGTCCCCTAATTATTTGCACCATTATTATTTCTGTGCCGCTCTGTTCATCCAACCTGTTAGCATATAACAATATGAAGGCTTTCACTTGGGTTCCGGGCATCCTGCCGGCATCGGCCTTTCGCCAAAATCCAATCTCACCTACCTATCCCATTCACGTAATAAGTTGGTGGCTTGATCTTCAGAATCTTTCTGTGAGCTTTTGGATGTTCCCGCCCTCGAGGCGTCAAAAGGACTTTACCAATCAACGATACAGTACTAGCAATGTCGGTTCCCTCAGTAGAGGGAACCGACAAGCAATTGCTTGATCCCTTGCCAAACACCTATCAAAACACTATGTTGACTTCCCCGGGTAATGGGCACTGCCACGAACAAACTAAAATATCTACGAGGCACTCCTCTTGGTAGTCAGCCTAGCCCAATTCCGTTTTCGAAACAGCTTGGCGGCTACCAACATCTAATCTGACAATTGTTCGAGGATTTAGGCGGGTCAAGTCATCGCAGGCGGCATGGTAGTTGTATGTTCTTCTCCCTCTCCACATTTTTTACAAGTTTAGCCAGACTTATTCGAGAAAGGGAAGTGGCTAATAAAACTCAATGTTGGTCTGAACTCTCTTAATGGACATCGTTACGCAGCGCCTATAGAGAGTTCTTTACAGGCCGAACGACGTGTGCTGATATCCTTGGCGTTGCACGACATGATCAGAGTATGCTTAAACAAATGCACCCCACCAACCCACCAGATCGCCTTCGGATCCGATCATTTCCAAACGATGCCAAAAACTGTTGCTCTGGCTGGCCCAGGCTGGCCCAGTCTGGCCAAGTATGCATGCTTTTAACCCTTGTTTGGATCTACAGGCGAGGCACGAGACTTCTTCTCCTTCCAGGAGCTGCGGTTTTCTGTGCCCCCTTTCTTATGCGAAGCGGAAGCTACCCCGGTTTACCTACCCCCATGTTCATGCGCACAGACTTCTACTTCCACCAACTGGAATAGGACATAGCCCTATTTGACGCCTCAATGGCACGGCAAGTTGAATTATGAATGTTCATTTCCTTATAAGAAATCCCAGATCGAACTTCCTTTTTGTATCCACCCTAGCATGTTTTTTGGTTCATCCTTGACTTTTCTTCATTTCTTTTGAGCCGTTGTGGTTATGTTTTTATGGTGATAAGTCCCATGACGCCCGCCCGACTAGCACGAGGCAGTATTGGAGAAGCTGTTACTGTTGATACTGCAAGACTTGCAAGTCCAGTTAGTCCCTATTCTTCCATACCTGAGACTACTGATCCGTGGAGGGATCCGTGGAAGCCACCTCATATTAGAAGGAACTCACGGGTAGGACTCGGAGAAGATCCGTCAAGACCACCACATACGAGGAACAATTCGAAAGCCAGCCTTGAGGCAAGACATGCGAGAAGCCATTCCAGGACACACTCGGAAGTACTTTTAGATCGTCACCCTGGGCGACATTTGAGAACTCATTCAGAAGCGTTTCTGGAGACTCACTCGAGGGATAACTCAACGGAATCTTTTGGTTTGCTTCAAAGTTCACCCGTTCAACAAGAATATACGACTAAACGGTTCCGTTATGATTATCCGATACGCGAAAAAAAGAGGAGAATTCCAGCATGGGCGGGTATCCCGGAGTCTTTGCAAATGGGGAAAAAGGAACGATGGAGGCGGATAATAGGAGATGTTCTCTTGACGCTTCCAATAGCTCCATTTTTTGTGCTGGCTGGGATGGTAATCGCAATGCATGGGAAACCGATTCAGCAGGAAATGGCCACCGTTTTGTCTGAATATATCAAAGTGGTAAGTTACAAATAATTTGAAGATACAGCATTATTTGGTTTAGAGCACCCCCTCTCCCACGTTTTTACATTCGTTCTCTTTAAAATGACAGAGGTCCGGAAAACGGGAGAGACTTATTCACGGGAGGGTCTCTCTCATTTTAAACCTCATTGTGTCAGACCATTAAAGAGAACTAAGGTTAATCGGAAAGAGGGGGGCTCTAAACGAATTGTTGCGGTAGTTTGGTTAGACAAGCATACTAACAGTTGATAGGTGACAACGATATTCCCTCTGGTATTTTCTCTTTTGGTTGGAAGAGCGATGATCAAGTTCGCAACCTACAAACTTGAGCAAGGAACAACGTTAGGTCTCCTGGAAAGACTGATGGGCTCGCGGACAGTGCTGGGAACAATCAGAACACAGATCCGACTCGGATACCTACCGATAATTAGCTTATGCTTCATTACGCTATGGCTATTTTCTCCCATTGGTTCTCAAGCGGCACTGCGGATGACCACTATCACCCTCAAACCTGTATCTTTGGCGTCGAACATCACCTATTTCAACACGCGGCAGGCAAGTTACTCTGGCGAGGCATTATTTCAAGATTCTTGGTTTGGAGGTTTTGCTTCACTATTCAGTGCTTCTCTACTTGGGCCGGAAACGGTAAAGAATGGAACTACGGATCTGTGGGGAAACGTCAAGATACCTTTCCTTTCGAGTCTGGCAAACTTACCCGAAGACATCAATGGCTGGCGAGTTATCCCATCAATAGATTTTCAGCCAATCTATTCATCTCTTTTTGGGATTCCCGCCTCCTACATACCGAACGGAAACAGCACATTCAGTCTCGAGTCTACATATTTAGAATTAACTTGTTCAAATCGAACTATCGCCGGGGCTAGAACTCCGGGTACATTTATCAGTCCGGGACTTATATCTACCAATGGTCCATTCCGAAGTGGGCTAAACATTACTGATACTACTTTATGGGCAATGGGATATCTTGGACAAGACATGAGTGTCTACCTCCCACCATCGTCAGACGGTACATCGTCTCAATGTCTCGACTGCCTTTCCGACAATTACACCTCTGCGAAAGAAATTTCGGGAGAGTTTCTCTACCAAGACTTCTCAGGCACCAACGATGTGGTATCAATCTTCTGCGTTCCCACACAAGTATACGTTGAATCTCTGATTGCCTGCAACAAGACATCCACAACCCAAACCTGCGCCGTCACTTCGCAGCGAACCTCCACCCTCGCAAGCACACCTTCACCGATCACCCTCCTAAGCTTCAACACCGTCTTCACCGGCCTCACGCAACTCCTCCCCAACTCCACCCCCCACATCTCAGACATAGACCTCTTCCAAAACTATCTGATAAACCCAACATGCAACGCCTGCATCCAAAGCAGCGTCATCCCCCGCACAACCGCAAACGTCACAGATCCACCGGAAGGCCCCGAAGCTTTCGTCCTCAACATCAGTCTTGAAGATTTCTCAATTCGACTTTCGCAGATTTTGAATACGTATCTTCAGGGTAGCATGTTGAACTCAACAATGTATCTAACTGGTACCCCACTCCCATCCGCAGATCCCGCAATGACACCAATCGCCCTCCAATCCTCCATCCGGTCCAACCACCCAACCCTAACCGTCCCTCTCCTTACAACGCAACTCCACCTAGTCCTCACACTGATCTATCCCTATTTAACCCTCTTCCTCCTCTCCACCCTCCTCCTCCCCATCTCCTGCATCCTAGCAAGCTACTTCCGCAGCAAAACCCTAACACGAGATTACCTACCATACGTCAGCAGCCTAGCGCACTCCAGCCAATACGTCAGCATGCCACGAGGAGGCCTGCGAATGGACGGCATGTCGAAAACGCGGGAGTTGCACGATCTCAAGATTCGGTTAGGAGATATAGGGGATGTTGGGAGGGGATGGGAGGTTGGAACTGGAGTTGCTGTTTCTGTGGGACAGTTGGCTTTGCAAGATTGGAGAAGCGAGAAGGGCGGGTTGAAGAGGGAAAAGTTGTATTTGTGATTTTGCTACCCTCTCTCTCATTTTCAAACTATTGGAGTTAATGGGAGAGTTTTTTCTCTTCCGTTTCCGGGGCCTCTTTATTGTGCCAGGATATTTAACAGAATGTGAGGAGGGGGGTTTTAACCCAATTCCTGCGATATTTATTCATTCACGAATTGTATTGCTCTTGTGTAGTGTAATTTTAGGATCATATTGTGGTGTATAAAAGGTTGGGATTTTAGGTTATCCATACTCACTTTTCGCCTAGACCCCAAGAATACATTCCCTACAACAAAATCTTCGAAATCGAGGACATGAAAAGAGAGGAATAACCAAGATTAAAACTTACCAGTAGCACCAAACTATTTAGAGAAGCAACCTATTTCGCCGCGAGCATATAAAAGTAAATTCAGCGATAGTTTTGGAAAGTCTAGGCTAGACCTAATACAGCTCTCTACATGTTCTTTGAATTTGTATCTTAGGTTAAAAGGAATAGCGAATCTACAAATTATGTGCCACCGATCAAAGCCAACTTGACTTAAAATAGTTGCAGCCATCCTGGTCCCATCCATCGCAATTTCGACATTCCCGATATAAAAATTGCCGTAGTTACTCGTCATTTGACTGATCTACAGCGAATGGAATTACGATTGTGCCAGAGGAGTTGAGACATTGAAAGTGACCAGACGAAATGACCGACAGAACCCCCCTGATTCGTGAGTTTATTCTTCCTATCCACAAACAGAAAAAGAAAATGGGTAAAATTTTAGATAGCTCAATGTTCGCAATCGCACCAGTTGAAGTTTCAAAATACAATACGTGCCAGATTCCCGAATTCCTGTCAGCACGGCTCCTTCAGGAGCCAGCCGCGCAACTAGAACAACGCAACACAACATCCTAGGGGCGTAAAAGCCCATCACTTGACTAGAACTCAACGCGCTCCGAAAGAATTGAGTTTCAGGAATAGTCAAAATGCCTGCTACTACACGCTTTGGATTCAACAGCGCCACATTCTTTTGTCTAGCATGGCTGTACTAGCTGTTCTCTGTTCCTGGTCTCTCTCGTATTCTTCAAACGCCTCGTCGGTTTTTATTGCCAACTTGAGTGAAGTACGCGAATGGTAGGGGTTGTTGCAAGGACGAGATAAGCCACCAGTAACAGAAGACCCTCAATTGCCAACAAAGTCGAAGCGATAAATTGATCTTGAACGTATAAAAGTTCGTATTCGCTCGCTCAAACCTATGCTTAGCGGGGTTGATACCTTGAAGGTAGGAACGCGTCGTCACAGACTCAAGACCAGCTCTGGTAATCAGATCTGAGCCTGCGGAGATCTTTGGGGCAATGTAGTACAATTAGCGATGAAGATTGCTGTGCTGTGGTGAACTTGGTCCCGTGGAAGTAGTAAACTGGCATAGTATAGCCATGGATAGATAGTCTGCACTCACTCGCCTGGCGAGACCGGTCAATACTTCAGTACAAGGATCTGCTCAGCCATAGATCTGTGATGCATGCGCTCTGCAGGACCCTAAACTTCCCCTCTTTCCTATTGAAGAGAGCTCCCCGCACCATCAACGCCGCAAAAAAACTGAGGACATCTAGAAAAACGCATAGGATACACTGCAGAAATATATTAACGACTAGCCGCTCCCATGATCCATTTTTACACGGCAGTTGAAAACTGTGTATCTTCATATGAGCCGGATATTTAAGCTCTTAGGATGGATGCACTTTACTCGGGAAATCCTCTGGATCTTTCGGACTGCCATAAGTGCCGGGAACAAATGCTGCAACAAATGAATCCGAAATAAAGTTCTGATAATACCAATGCAAGCTCTGCGAATTCTTTTTGCAAAACAAGATGAGTTTATACCAAACGACGTGTCAACCACCTCCATATCGTATATGATTTCAGCTTCGCCGCCAGCCTCAAATTATGCAAGAACACCACTTGGAGGGTACTTCGCGAGGTGGGCAGCCTTACGTGCGCCATGTGCTGTACTCTGTGTAGCCAAAGAAACTAGCATTTGAGCCACCCACTCAGGTCAAGGATCAGGATCAATTGATTCAAAATGCACTCTCCCCGAATCTTGATCTTATCCTCATTGCCCCGAAAATATGGTCTGCTTTGCAAGGAAAGAATGACCTGCATAACTTGTCAAACCAGCAAAATTCCATGGTTCTTTGGTTTGCCTCTCACTGAACTGCACATTGCTCAGCCCCCGTCACCAGAAACTCCATAGATGGCAGTCTCAAATACCCGCGCGAAAAATTCTCCAACTTCCCTTATGCATTCAAAACCCAGCGCAGCAGAACAACGAGAGTGGTAGTTGAACTGATCTTAGATACAAACTTGGTTTCTTAAGTATCAAAACCATGCCGGATAATCCCCAAGAGAGAAAAGTGATCCGTCCTTGCAGAGATCCTCCTCCAGGTTGAGATATTGAGGTGATGTGTGGTGGGCTGAATCAAATTATGCGCATGATCGACGCTTCATGCTTCCGACCACAGGGGCTGAATTATTGGTATTGCCAAGGGCTGGGAGTGAATGGTACAGTACAGTCGCATGGATAATCAGTGAAGATATTAACCGCCGAAAGCAAGCATATGGGGATAGCATCAAAGTAAATGTGCGCAATCTTCCGAGCCAAAGGAATGAGCTGGCGAGTTCGGCACTCGAGTGATGTGGGGGTCTATTGGTGTAACTGGAAGAAGACGTCTTCAATAGCTTCGACCCTCTTTTGCCTGACTCTCCAAAAGTTTGAGGATATACTTCCCTACCCCGTATATATTGCACACTTGCTATCTGGTCGACTCCGATCAAGAGGTACAAGCGATAGAAACAGAGAAGTTGTGGGCAAATACGATAGCCATGTCTAGGAAAATAGAAAACAAAAAAGTGGCGCCCATTGCAGAAAAAGGGTGGAGTCATGAATTAGATTTGGGGGCTGAAGAACGATGCAACTTTGCATCGATGACCTCGCCTTGACGAGTCATTCATTCCTTTCCCATTGAAAATTGAAAAAATTATTGAAGGTGTTGTCGGCTGGTCGGTTTGGTTTTCGGATGACAAGTTGAGAGTCGGCTGGAGCGAAAAGGCACGGACCACCACACGTGACATATCCCGCGCTAGGTTGTGTGTGGAGCCCACACAGAAAAGCCATTTTGAAAACCATACCAAAACTTTTGCGACTTCGACGACATCTACAACCGCACGACGCCAAATCGCCCAACATGTCGGACTCTGAGAACGAAATAGAAGTTGAGGCTGGTGGATTTGAGGTCCTCCCAAAAGATGTTGTCGCTGAGATTGGCTCCATCAAGCTCTTCAACAAGTGGTATGTGCAATTGAAGACGAGGGGGATATTTCAACATGATCGCAATGGCTAACTCTTCTTGCTTTCCAGGTCGTACGAGGATGTCGAGATCCGCGATATCTCCCTGACGTAAGGATTCCAAACCGAAGCCGCAATATAATGAAGGATGGCGCATCGAGGAGGAGGGGGATTTCAAAAATCGAGGGACGACGACTAACATATGACAGCGATTACATCCAGATCCGCGCACCAGTCTACATCTCCCACTCCGCCGGCCGATACGCCCAAAAGCGATTCCGAAAGGCACAATGCCCAATCATCGAGCGTCTCACCAACTCCCTCATGATGAACGGCCGTAACAACGGAAAGAAGCTGATGGCAGTCCGCATCGTTGCACACGCCTTTGAGATTGTACGTCGAGTCTACAGGAATTACAGGTGAAATTGTGCTGATGATTGCTCTCAGATCCACATCATGACCGACCAGAACCCAATCCAGGTCGCCGTCGATGCTATCGTCAACTGCGGTCCTCGCGAAGACTCCACCCGTATCGGATCTGCTGGTACCGTCCGTCGTCAAGCCGTCGATGTCTCCCCTCTCCGCCGTGTCAACCAGGCTATCGCTCTCCTTACCATCGGTGCCCGCGAAGCCGCTTTCCGAAATGTCAAGTCGGTTGCTGAGTGCTTGGCTGAAGAGTTGATCAACGCTGCCAAGGGAAGCAGTAACTCATATGCCATCAAGAAAAAGGACGAGTTGGAGCGAGTCGCCAAGTCCAACAGATAAGGGGTCGATTTTCTTTGCATGGTATTGGGATTTATTTGCTATGGGGCGATACCGGTTGCATTCTGTCAAATAAAATGACGTAAGAATGCTAAATGACTCTGAAAGCACCTTCGGTTCCAATATTCCCTGGTGTGTTGAAACGATGATTTCTCCGCTCGAAACACTCAATCAGCCTCGAGAGTAGCTCCAATATGTGATGGTTATAGCCTCGATTTCGTAATCGAGCGCTGTCCTCGGTACCGCTGATATGAGCCCAGAAGTCTGGCAAAATTTGAACATTAGAGGTCACGACGAAAGTGGCAAACATCAAAGCTGCATATCTCGTCACTTACTCAAATTGGCTCATTGCAAAGCTCCCATGCTCTATTTTCTATTGGGTTATGACTTTATTTCTCACAGCATCTATATCACGTCTCACTGCACGCCGCTCTGCCTAAAACCAACTTGTATATTTTCGTGCTAAATCAATTCCGGCAGACAACAGCCATGGGCGTAGCTGCTATTCAACCGGCCTTGGCTCCCCACGCGCCTTTAACTGGCAGAAATGTTTTTTTGAAGTACATAAGTTCCTGAAGATCCTCGAAGGAATTAGAAAAACAATACAGTGATATTGGTAAACCTTGTCCCACATATATTCCAGCCCCACCGCTCCCTACTGCTTTTCATCATGGTCGCTTCACTTAACCTTGCCCAAGCGGCCTACATCCTCTCGCTTATCCCTCTCATCTCTGCAGCACCCGTCGAAGAGTCCCGCAATACCCCAAACTCCTTTTCCTTGATTCAACAACCCAATCCCAATTACCAAGGACCGAACGGACCAGCAGCACTTCGTCATTCCTTCTTCAAATATGGCGTGCTACCAAATAAAGCAGCCTTGCGTGCTGGTAATGGCTCTGGGAGTGTGCCAGCAACACCTTATCCTTCGGACTTTGACCGTGAATATATCTCTCCTGTTTCAATAGGCACACCAGCTCAGGTGTTGGGTTTGGATTTCGATACTGGGTCTTCAGATTTGTATGACCCCAAAACCCATTGAGAGAATGACAATTGCTGATTGATATGGAAAGATGGGTATTCTCAACCTCCGTTCCTACATCGCAAGTCAATGGCCAAACAGTCTATGACCCATCCAAATCCAGCACCGCGAGTACGCTCACAGGCTCAACATGGTCCATTGAATACGGTGACGGTTCCGCCTGCTCAGGAACCGTTGACACGGAAGTAATCACAATCGGCAGCGTCACAGCCTCCAAACAAAGCCTCGAAATCGCCAACCAAGTATCCTCATCCTTCACCTCGGACTCTGCCTCGAGCGGCCTCCTCGGTCTCGGCTGGCCAAGCATCAACACGGTCAAACCCACCAAACAAAAAACCTGGTTCGACAACGTCGCCTCAACCCTCCAATCCCCCCTCTTCGCCGTAGATCTCAAGAAAGGCGCACCGGGAACCTACACCTTCGGCGCCGTAGACCCTACCTCCTACACCGGCTCAATCTCCTACACCCCAGCCAACAACACACAAGGCTACTGGGGCCTATCAGCAAGCGGCTACTCCGTCGGCTCCGGCCCCTACCAGACCCTCTCCATCGAAGGCATCGCCGACACTGGCACCACACTCCTCCTCCTCCCTCCCGCCGTGGTAACAGACTACTACGCCTCCGTACCAGGCGCCGCCTACAATAATAATTACGGCGCCGTGACCTTCCCCTGTAATGCCACACTCCCGGATTTCACATTCGGCCTCGGAAAGTACCGCGGTGTCGTCCCCGGTGAGTATATCAGTTATGGGGCCATTGATACGACGACGTGTTATGGTGGCATCCAGGATAATCAGGGTTTGCCGTTTAGTATTTTTGGGGATATTTTGTTGAAGAGTCAGGTTGTGGTTTTTGATGTTGGGAATACGAGGTTGGGGTTTGCGGCGAAGAAGGTTTAGGGGGGGAGGGGGAGGCTTAAGCGAAAGGAGGTAGGAGAAGGAGGAGAAGGGAAGCGACGTGGAAATAAGCAGGGGAGGGTCACGAGTTGTGATATCACTTTATTGGAAATAAACTAGGACTGGTGAGATTTCGAGGTTCTGGCTCTAAGGATATTTACAACCCAGATGTCCAACGATTCAACGAATCGAACAACATCCTGTGATGGAACTCAACAATAAAATACACTCCTTCGCAACTCTTTCCTCTTATACATCTCATGTCATACTTCACAGCTTCAGTTACCTACAATCATGCAACGAAATCATACCAGTCTCAATCTCAACCCATGTCAAAACCCCATCATTCATTTCATTAGACATTATATATATGTACAGTACACATCTCATCTAAGTAACCTGATCACCACCCAACCACCTGGGAATACTCTTCCTATCTTGCTGCAGATCTTTCCCCGTCTCCGGTAACGGCAACGCAGCCGCATTCATGAGCACACCATCGATGCTAGACATACTCTTCACCCTCTGATGAGCAGTATCAAGCTTGACGACAGATTTCTCAACGTCTTTCCCGACCGCTGCGTAAGAAACAACTACAGTTCTCGGTTCCAGAGTCTCGGTAAACATAAAGTACATGGACCAGATAGCCAGCAAGACAATAAAAATGGTCAAGAACCATGCGCCGACCTTGTCGCTCTTGGTCGCCGGTGTAACCAGGGCGTAATTCGTTGCCGTGTCATTGTTGCCGGCAGTAGGATTGCTTGCGCTGGTACCGCCCGTCGTCCCCGTTAAAGGAGCCGCGATTTGATGAGCCATAGTTCCCAGCACCACTTCTAGAGCACTCATGCTTTGTCCCACACCGCTGGTTCCGTCCCAAGTGCCATTCATATCCCATCGAATCCCGCATTCTGTCCCCGAAGGCCCGCCATTACACTGCGCAGCGGCAGCCACAGCCGATTTTTTAAGTAATGCGTCGACTATGTCGGATGTAAAAGGGGCTAGTGTACTAGCCACGGTCAACCATCGGGAAAGGTACGCTTTGAAGGATTTTTGATCGGTGTTGCACGCTTCTGCAACCTCGCATCCTTCGCGCATGATGCCATCGCTACCTCCCGTACCATTGGGAAAGAAGTCAACGATAGCCCTGTCAATGAGGCTCTGCGTTCGGTTTCCCCAAATCGGGTCACCGTTGGTCTAAACGATGTCTGATTAGTAGAAGGTTCTGACATATTGATGATAGGAAGGTTAGACTTGCGTAATTCCACATGACCGATGCACCCAAAATCAGAACACCAGCATTATATGACCATTGAGTATGTTCCAGTTCGCTACAATTGAGGTTGATTGACTCTGAATTATCAAAAACTTGGAACGTGTCACTGATCAGTCCAATTCTATCCTGTAGGCATGAAGTTAGCCGAGCTTCTCGCAAAAGTCCCCTGGTAGACTAGCTCCTATATGGCTTCGGAAAATGGAAAATGCTTTTGGAGCAATCCGTCTCTCCCCTCTTATGCAAGAAATGAGTTGGCCCTGAACAAGCAACATACCATCCAGTCCCAAACCTTTACCGCCCAATCCGCATACATTTGGTCCTGCGTATATCTCGCGAGCCTAGCGGCGATAGCAAAGAAACATCCATTCGAGATGGTATTCTTCAAACTAAACCCAGGATTTGACCGATACACCTGCCAATTTAACCCCCCATTGCAATATTGCGTATCCCACCTCGTAACCTGTTCATTGAAAACCGCCTGCGCCAAAGCCAACCACGAAGGGTCATCTGGGTTTGGAGGGTTCGGATAGTTATATTCAGCAGCCGACAATGCCGACATGGCCCAGAATGCCTGATCGTCGTTGCCCATGGAAGCGGACTGATTCGCGGGGTTATAATCGTCATGCTCTCCTACTTGGAAAAGCAGGGCTTGCGTGGTGATCTCGTTGTAGGTCGTGTCTCCCGTAAAGTACCAATAGTTGACCAGAGCCCCGAACATGGCGCCTGCTTCCCACCAGTAGTAACCGTTGTCTTCCGGCAGAGGGAGTAGACCTGGCGTTTGTCCGGATTCATTGCCTTTGTAGAAACTGACCATGTCATAAGCGATCGTGGCGGCGGTACTCTTGACCGAGTCTGGTTCGAGAGTGTTAGCATCATTGTGAAATGCACGGTTTGGATAGACTTCACTGTACCCTCCGAGTTCACATCCAATTCCAGCGCGTTTATAGACTGTGCGAGGAGGCACCCGAGCGCAGCCGGAAGCCGCCACATCTGAAGCATCGCAACGTCCCGGCTGTGAACCCGCAGCCAAGAAAAAGTGAGGGGATTGGTTATTCAGGTGAAAACAAAACGAATGTAAAAATTGGAGGGAAAGTGCGATTGAAAGCACGAGTCGCCCCAATCATACCGACATGGATAGAAAATCTTCAGTCAAAATACCAAGCACCAAGCACCCGAGAGGCGCGTTCTCCCGATAAATAAGCTTCTGGAGATAATCTCATGTCGGGGGAGCCGGCATTTCCATAACTATGTAGAATATCCCATACACAACCGATTTAGGTCAGATCTTGCAGATGAGTGATAGTTCGTGATCTGCTCGTCGTATTATCCTGGTGCAGCTCGCGGTTCCCCATACGAATGCTCCAATGATGTAATCCGTTGCAGTCCGGAGATGGAAAGCACAAAGCAAGTGGGGAATCCCTGTCACCTGTACGAAAGTTCTGGTGACGCTTGGGGCAATATTTGCGATCCTGCGCCCAACAACGGTAAGCTCTTTAGAGTCATGGAAGTTGAAGTTATTCCTAATCGGGCTTTGGGAGAATACCTTGCTCGTCTTGGCCCGAAAAAAGTGTGATATTAAAGTCTTGTTTGGAAGTCGAAGGGTCTGGATTGGTCCAAGAGATAGCGAGTATTGGCGATTTTGATTTAAGAAGCATGATCCATCGCTCTGGCAAGTGCTCAGTCGAAAAACTCCATGATTTCATACCGGATGGTTTTGCAAATTCCACTCTCGTCTGTATTCACTTCGAACATTGATGTCGCCGATGCTGATATTACGATGTTCATAAGCCTCAATACAAAACTCGAGTCTTATGGAAGCACAGATTTTGCACTCCATCGCCTCTGCACCAGGTAGCGACTGCCGGTACCATCATCCTTTCAAATGCCAAAGTAATTAGCTGAAATCGAACGACTAACTCAGAGGAACCATGATCCAGCACTTCAACAAAGACCTTGCCCAACGTCGAGTAACATCTCTTCTTGTCCAGAAGAACTCCATCCGTAAAGCCATGCCGATAATCTGAAATGCAAATATTCCAAGTGAATTAGGTGCCAATAGAAGGACCGTACACTGTTGTTGGTACATGAAAATAAGCCCAAAAGTGCCTCGTACATGCATATTCTGCAGCACAGTCTCAATCATGATTCCTCATCCCTGTGGTACCACGATTTCGTCGTAACGGTTTGGTCCACACTCTTTGTACACAGAATCGTCAACGAGGGACTCATCCTACCATTCCCGCCACCATTTTCCACCGACGCCGTATTCCCAATCCGCTCGCGACCCGGCACCAATTTCAAGTCCAACTCCCTGGCGTACTCACCACTTCTCCTCCGACCTTTCAGACTTCCAAATCTCGAAATCATGCCGTTCTTTCTTGGCCCCAAAGTGCTGTATTTCACATCTTCGCTGCTATGATTCAGGTGCTCGTCGAGTTCAATGTAAGTCCTGTTGGAGTCGCTGTGCTTCGAGTGCTTGTTAGCGGCTGTTTGTTTGCTATCCGTAGGAGGGGTTGGCCTCGAGCCGTGTGCATACGAGGGACCGGATGATCCCTCGGTCGAACGTAGAGCGGGGATGAGGCGGGCGGCGTAGGAGCGACAGGCTGGGAGAGAGGCGCATATGTAGCCGGTAACGACTTCGACGTTTGACCAAGTAGCAACCGGTTGTTGATCCCCTTGTACAAGATAGTTCAGCTCCACAACCTCATTACACTTGGAATCCGGTTCGACTTACAAGAAGGATCCAAGGAATGCTGCATGAGACGGAGATATGGAAGACGGAGAATGCTAGCCACGATGGCAAAAGATCCAACCGAACACATGATAAAGACGTATACCTTTCGCCTTGGTGGAAGGTTCAACTTCCATAGAATTGGCATTGGAAAAATCCAGATCGCGCAGTCGTGGAAGATACTGAAGCCTGCCGCTACGTACGTGGCAGTGTAGGCATTGAGGCATTTGACAGGTGGCTTTTTATACATCCAGTTTGTCCAGTTTCCTTGGACAGGAAGCTAGAGGCTGTGAGACTATTTCCTGTGACACATCTTGGATAGGGTGGCATACGCATTGAAGGGACACAACCATGAGCAGGGAGAAGTTTGACAGAATGATGAACATGATCATGCACCAAATGATTTTCTTGTGTTTTTCATCTGGGAAAATTCGTATAAAGCATAAGAGCAACGATACCTTAGTACAGGTAAGGTTTAATATGTAAAAAAGCTCACAGAGCCAAAAATACTGCTCCTCGTTAGTGGTCCTCTGTTTGGATATCTACAAATGTGTGTTTACCTTGAGCGCCTTTTTTAAATCCTGTGTTGACAAAAAATGGGTATGCTCACCAAATCCTAAAATCGGCATTTGAAGCACCAATCCAGAATTTGCAATAAATAAACAAAGTCCGAGTAAGATGGTCCAGTCATCCGGTCCCAAGCCAGCATCTTCTGTTTTGATTCTAGCAAAGATGCGGAATAGAATGAAGGCAACCCCCACGGCCTGGTAAGCTGTGAGTCGGTATGCTAGTTGGACTTGTGATTTGTCGCTCTTCTCTCCGCAGACGTCCGCTGAATATCTTTTCATTCGTAGGGCTTCGGTGACGTTGCATTCGCTTAGGACGCATGGTGTGAGGGAGTTGAATAGATCCTCATTGCTACACATACATGTAGTGTTTGTTAGGGAGTCGCAGTACTGGGGCACAAATTCCACCAAGCATGGAAGCTAGAAGATTTGAGAGATTATGTTAGTAACTTAAGGCAGGCGGTTCAGGAGCTTAAGTAAATCTGTAAAGTGAGTAGCTTGGGAATGACATACCCCGCATACTGGAATTGTACCTGTCGTTTCTCCTGTCGATGTTTCACTGCTTTGCGCTATTGCCTGTGCGAAGAGTAAAAATGTTGCAGCGATCGCAGATGTGAGGAAACGCATAGTGAATTAGTAACTGAAAATAGCCCGCTCAATTAACCGTGTCTCTTTTGATGAAATGGCAGACTTCATGCTTATGTTAGACATATAAAGAAGAGCCTTAAGGTTCATTTTAGGCCCCAGGGTAGTCCATCGGAACATCCGGGCAAGGAATGACTGTTTATAATTGTGGAAATGGCGAGTCAAGAGTTGGATGCGTCTCGGTCCAAGTTTTCAGTCCCTTAAGGATTGCAACCCAGAGTTCAAGTACCGCAGGTTATTCGTGCTCTTCTGCCTGGTGGTCACGGCCCCATGGATGACCCCCCATCAGGTACTGTAAAGTAGCGAATCCTATGGGGGTGATGAGCACAGACCCCGGCTTGGAGGCATGGCAGGCTTCGATCTGGAGCGAGCAACTACATCTTTATTATCAGACTAGGCTTGCAAGGAGAATCCAGTCTGTAAAATGACGGAAGAATCTTGACTACACGACAAGTGCCGAAAGTGAAAATGTCAGGAAGGCTGCCATCCAACCAGATGCAAGAAGACACAAGTGCAAATTGAGTTTCAAGCGAGTTGATCTCCCTGCAAGTCTTTATTGTCGTAAGTGAAAAGCGTCAGGGGGAGCTCAGTGATGAGCTTCCCAAACGTCGGTTACAAGCATCATATCAGCCTGGGACCAACAGGTGGGGAAATAGCTTACCTTACGGATATATTCTCAAAGGAGTAATAAATATCGAGCAAAGTTCCTGATGGTCGTGGCATAAAACTTCGAGTGGGACTACTACGATATGTGTTCCAAATATCTTAATTCTGCTAGAGTGGTCATAGCTATTTCAGTTTCGTATATTAGGTCGAGCAGTTGGGTAGCTTTAAGGAAAACCTTTTGGAGGCGCCAGGAAGTCGTTGATAGTAAACAGAAGGTCGTTCAATTGACTGGATCACTTTCCGCTTCGTAGGCATGCGCGTGATAAGTCGCGAGAAATGAGGCAACTGCGCACGAACTCTACTGATCGACAAACAGATTAACTCAGCAACTCAATCCAGCGATCCGCAAAGCTTTGTCTACAATATATGTAGGTGGAAGCTCTCTTTCCATACCCGTTCTAAGCGAAAGTTTATCAGCGAAGGCTTCTGTATTTTCAGGGGGGAAACATATTGGTCACCACGCATTAATGTAAACCATATGCATGGGATATACTGCCATATAATCCACAACCGCTGCCGGATTCCGGGAGCAGCATGAGGAGTGCCATTTCAGCAGAGACAAAACCCCCGAGAGCAGTTGATCTCTCGCAAGTGATCTTGCGCGCAAGATTTCCGATTGAGTTGGACGATCATGAGTCTCCACAAAGTGCCTGTGTCTATCATAGCCAGGATACCCCAATCCTCATACCCCAACGGCTGCCAAGTGCTGCACAATCCAAACCTTTTTTTGTATCATCCAATCCCACAACTTTGTTAAGACATTCTCCGACAAACAAAGACGATAATAGATGAGTTCCAATCTTATTTACAACGAGTGTCTGGCCCTCGTCGAAAAACAATTAACATTTCTCTCGGCTTCCTTGGAGAAGTTCGGTATAATCAATAAGTCCGAGAAGTCGGCAATGGTCCGTTTAGCGAGAAGAAATAATCTTTTGAGGGTACTGCCATACGCCTGGGAGGTCAATCCTGAACACATGCATAAATGTGCCATGTGCCAGAATGTAAGCAAAGAACAAGCAATTGGCCACTCTGCAAACGCAAGTTAGATGGCTAGGGACTGGGTTCCACGCTCCTGGAAATCTGGATCAATGTGCCTCATCAAGAGAAGTAACCTCGGAAGCTCACACGGAGACTAGGCGCTTGCTTGCACTTATACTATAACACTTGAGATAAAATCGGCATGATTTTGGTGCTTTTGTCCCAAAAGAGTCGACTACTCTTAGGCCATTGAGACGCGACTAAAGAAAAAATCCAGCTTCCGCTTTCCCAAACAAAAACCGAACAAATTCGAGTAAAGAGAATCTCGGTCCAAATAATAAGAATACCTTCTGAATCCAGAAAGCCGCGCCGTTTCCTGCACCAATTGTGAGTATAGAAAATGGACATGGACCTTGAAGAAAATGAAGGGCTCAGAGGATATTTTCTCGAAGTGGTTGACAACTCAAGATCTTTTCTTTTTACGAGACGGGAAAAAGACTTCCTGGTCACGACACTGGGCGGTGGTTGTTGCGAGACGCGTAAATTTGCGATCGTATCTTTGCGAGCAGCCATCCTCGGTCGCTTCAATTTCAATGCGAATCTTCATTTGGGCGCAGACAGGAAGAGAAGAGCATCTCGACCGCGTGTTGCTTTTGCAGGCTGTCTGAAGAGCCAGCTCGGAATACGGTATCGACCACCCGCAGACGTACATCCAGCGCGTCGTTTGTTTTCCTGCGGCGCCGCTCTTCTTCCTCTTTTCTGGAAATCTGATCAAATATTAGCAAAATACAATAGCGCAAGCAATGTTATCACCGAGAAAGACCATCCATTGTTAGATTGTTACTGATGCGAATTTTTGTGGCGTGGAGGAAGAAAAAAAGATTTTTGTGAAGCACGTCGGAGGCGCGTTTGTTGATTCCCTTCTCGGGGGACCTCGGCTGCTCGGCTTCCCGCAAGCAGATTGATCCAGGACCGAAGGGTCGATGAATGACGAGGGTCCAACATGAAAAACAACATTCGAAAACATAAACTTCGTCTCTTCTCTGGCTGAAATCCGGAATATTCTGATACGAAGTATAGATATAAATATCCTGCTACAGCCAATCAACTTCCCTTGGCGACTGTCATAGCCATCCCAGCAACCCAAGCACACTGCTTCACCACCTCAACACCTCCCGAGGTCAATTGATTGCTTGCTGTTCGCGAAAAGCTTCATTCTTCATTCAAAAATATCTACATCACCAATTCCGGAAGCCAGTATGTCGGCCACGCAGCAGATTGGTGTTGTCAAGAAGGAGAGCAAACTGCTCCGAGCAGTGTATGCCTTGCCCATTTTACTTGGGACATATGCTGCGTCCCAGACCATGGGACATGTCATTCTCGTGCTCAAACCAATATTCGTCGAAGCCATAAAGTCGGGAACCATTGAGCTGGGCAATGGACATTACGTTCCCTTGAATAGGGACTGGACTGGAGTCGGTGGACTGGACATGATTCTCTCCATTCTTGTAACCTTCTTCACTCCCATACTAGGAGAGTTCGATCCTGCCCAAAACTTACAGGGCCTTGCGTTCTTGGGAGATCTCATTCCCCTCCAAGTGCTCATGTATGTGGAAAGTGTCAGACGAGGCAATTCCATGACCATGGCACATTTACTGTAAGTTGCTGTTGTTCTCCTTAGACCACAAGCTGACATGATGCAGGCCGACACTTTTGGGTGTTATGTATCAAATCAAAGGCCTAGGATATATTGCTCCTGTCTACTTTTTCTGCCACTACGTCCAATCTCCATTGGAAAACTACCAAGCAGCCGAAAACCGACTTACCCGTGTTGGATACATCAAGACCATCATTCCAACCGTCATTTTAACCTTCATGGTGCCTTCATTTGCAATGCTCACCGGGCCCAGGCTTGCGACTCGCCAATGGGTCAATGGAGTTTTTTGGCAAGCATTTCCACTTTACGGAGCCATCGTCCAGCGTATTCTGGGCTTCTTCGTCAAGGACACGACAGAGCAAGATCGTATATCCAATACGGAAGCCGATGTACCATATCTTCGCCTCACATATGCTTTTGCCATTGCCATGGGAGCTTTTTTCAACCTCTACGTCCGCATCATCTCTCCATTCCCTATCATCGATATCTTTTTCAAAGATACCGCAAGCCCAACCGCTGCAGCAACTTTAATCTCTGGAGCCGCTCGATTTTTGAAGTACGATCATATCTGCACTTTCGGTGCCGGTGTGGTATGGGCGTTGTTGAGCTTCAGTGATCTGAAAGCGGCAGGGAAGACGTCGACAGGATGGGCGACCATCATCGGATCATTTTCACTTGCAACAGTTGCTTTAGGGCCGGGTGCTGCTATGGTGGGTTTGTGGTGGTGGAGAGAAGAGATGCTGGCTCAGAAAAAGGTCCCTGGAAAGAGTCAATAGGTGGTTTAGTAGGCTTGACCGAGTATCATGCGGTGCTCGGAGGGTGTCTAATTGTTTTCGATGGCATGATGTAAGTGCCATTTACCGCAGTTATTCGTTTACATGTCCACCCCTTCTCTCCTCGCTTCAAGCTTCATTCCGCCAGAATATTCAAGAGAATGGGAGTGGTCCAGAAAACGGGAGAACTCTCCAATTCGACCAGTCAATCCTCTTTCATGATCTGGCACAATGATGGGAGAGAATGGCTAGGCTTATAAACCAATTAGTGCGGTAAGTCACGATTTGTAAATTAGCTAGTAGGGAATTTAGACTCAAAGAGCTAGCAGGGAAAGGACTTGCTACAGATTTCGTTTTCAAAATGCTGATCTGATGGGCCGGCATTGAAATATTCTACTCCGTGTTTCTCCTTCTATCATATATAAGTTCAATTCAAATGGTTGGTAACGCACCATGTAAAAAAGCGCGGTTAAAGTGGCGCTCCCACGCTTTACTTGAAAATCCTTGAGACAGATGGATTTGCAAACCTCTGGTGGAGTTTTGCCATTTTGATTTTTGGTCGGTTGCCAATTTTTTAATTTTTTTAGATTTTTAGATTTTTTGACTCTAATTGCCAGGTATGCGACCTGACTTTTCGGGGTGGGACACGGCCTACAAGTCAGGTACAGTACCGTCCAGTGTTGGGAACTCTTCAACGCATGGAAAATTGTGACATTGGCGAAGCTGTGCTCAAAACAACTGCGATAGACCTCGGGAGCCATTAAGTAACTACCTGCGATTGTGTGAGATCAGGAAATACTACTTCTGAAGTAGTACCGGTACTTCGATCAATCCGTGTCTGAACCTTTTTGTGTTGCTTCCTCTTTCAAGTACTTGGGCAGTGTGCCTCAGAGTGAGGTGCAAAATTCTCCGTAAAATTTTAGCAAATGCTTCAAAATCAAAATACCAGATCCTAACGCGTTTTGAATGAATCGAAATGCTGATGTCTGAACGCATTGAGATGGTACTGTACCTCTTGGAAGTACCCGCCCGTAGTGACTGCCACAGGGATTTGGAAAAGAGGAATCTGCATGCTCGCAAAAGCATAGTTTCCAACTCTTCCAAAGTTTTGAGAAAAGCCAACGAATACAATGCGATCTGCTAATAATCAAGAATTGTTGCAAAGTTCCTCATTACCTAGGTATGGATGGGAGATGAGATGAGAGCTCTTCGGGCTAAAGCGGCACCCCGAGATCGCTAAACCGGCGTCGGTAGGTCAAAACCGCGCTAAGGATTTCGGCACACACATTTACGTCTGCTTACTCATTAATTGGCCTACTTCTGTAGCAAGTCTCTCGATTTCACAAACACCCCTCCACGACATCGACAATACCAACAAATCGCCATCAATCAATATGGCTCCCGCAGCAGCAGGAAAGGCAAAGGCGAAGAAGAAGTGGTCCAAGGGTAAAGGTAAGGAGATGCGCATCCTCCTCGTTGATGCCGCCGTTCGAGTTCTGATTTCTTGCGATGAATAGTCAAGGACAAGGCCCAGCACGCCGTTATCCTCGACAAGAACACCTCCGACAAACTCCACAAAGATGTTCAGTCATACCGTCTCGTCACAGTTGCCGTCCTCGTCGATAGATTAAAGATCAACGGATCGCTCGCACGAAGATGTCTCGCAGATTTGGAGGAGAAGGGATTGATTAAGAAGGTGGTTTCGCACAGCAAGTTGCAAATCTACAGTATGTTTACACCTTTGCGCCAACCGGTTTTGCCATGGTGGATATTGGAAGCTTTATGCTAACTTTCCAACAGCTCGTGCGGTCGCTGCTGCCGAGTAAGAGATTCCAGTTTTTACGAACGATGTCACGACCAATATTCCTTCGATTTCGACCGGGGTGTTGATACAGCAGATGAAGGGAATGGGTATTGGGCATTACTGCCATGGGCATGGGATTTTTTTCGGTGTAGCATATCAAAAACGAACTGCTTGTGCAACCACTATATGCTGTCTCTTGACAATGGGAACTGCTGAATGATTGTGTGATCATGGTCCAATGTGAGAACTCGCTCGCCGACAAATACTAGCTTGATATTCTTTTGCTGGATATATGGAGACTTGTGCTTGGGTGGTGGGACGCTGAATTGTGTGTGGCGCATTCTGTATCGATTTCAGCTGGGTAGATATCAAGGATATGCTACCCACTTGCGACAGGTTGACAGTCTCGCTCAGAGCAAGCTCCCTTAAAAACCTTTCCTAGCAAATCGTATTCGCTCAATGTATTTGCTGCTGTCATATGAATTACCAATTCAATTGCACTGCGCTGATAGACTTGGAGGGGTTGTAAGATTCAAGCCATGCAGCAGATGCAACAACGGTCAACCGGAGCTTCAATGACGAGGCCGAATTCCTCATCCAAGCTTCGGCGCATCAATCGCATGGCCGAATTGAAATCCAAAACAATCGCTCTATTCATAACGAATTCACCAAAGGCCCCTCAATTTTGCTTCTGCCAATGCCATACCGTGTTCTGACAAGGCTAATCCCAGCAAGTACCCAATGAGCACGAGGCTAAAATAATAATATCAGCCCCGGATTCGGCATACCCTGACCTCTCTTCTACTTCACCATCCCCTCTTTCCTTCTCCCTTTCAATTCTTCTCCATTCGCTCTTTCAATTAAAAATGGCAGATTCTTCAGAATTACGTCAGCGCGTGCAAAAGAACCCGGCGGAGGAAAGTAGCAAGGGAAGGGTAGTGCCACAATCCGTGATCAAGAAGGAAGACAGCATCTCGACCTTGGATATCTTCCGCACAATCGCATTTCTCCTGCTGGCTTCGACAGTCCTTTCTTACTTTGTGACGAGAGAGAGTTTTGTTTGGAACGTCGCGAGGCCGAAATGGACACAGCCTGATGTTATAAAAGCATACTTGGTACATCCCCTCCCTCCCCTATCTTTCATATTCTAACGCCCCGCGATGCAGTCAGGACCCAAACAATACACCGACGCAGACCTCGCCTCCTACGACGGCACCGACCCGGAGAAACCCATCCTCCTCGCCATCAACGGCACCATCTACGACGTCACCAAGGGCCGCCGTTTCTACGGTCCCGGCGGCTCCTACCCTTTCTTCGCAGGCGCGGATGCCTCGAGGGCTTTCGTCACGGGTTGTTTTAAGGAGGATCGCATTCCGGATTTGAGGGGGGCGGAGTTGATGTTTATTCCCCGCGATAATGAGGAGGTGGATAGTCTGTATCGAGCTGGGGAGTTGCAGTTGGTTAGGGCGCAGGAGAGGGTTAAGGCTAAGGAGGAGGTGTACAAGGGGTTGAAGCATTGGTGAGTAGGAGGAGATGTGGGGGTTGAAGAGCAGACTGTTGCTAACGTGGTGTGATAATAGGGTCGACTTCTTTGAGAAATCTCCCAAGTACCCGAAGATTGGATACGTCAAGCGCGAAAAGGGATGGGAGACCAAGGGACCAGCTCCAACTTTGTGCGAGAAAGCGGAGAAGGGAAGACCTAGTGCTAGAGCGAGACCTGAGGGCAAATAAACTGTCGAAGCTGGAGAGTGGTACGATATGTATTTTGTAGCTTTCATTTGGAATGCTTGGTCTTCATGGAATACTCGAGCTTTCATGATAGGCCATAAAGAGAGACTTGCAGGAAGTTTGGGAAGAGATGCTGTGTATGATAGTACAAAAAACTCCTGATACCTCCACTACTCCCGCAAACCCCCGCAACCCCCCGAATCCTCAGAAATACAAACTATCCTAACACCAGAATCCCACAAACTCAACCCACATCCAAATCCTCCAACACAAAAGCGAAACCATACACCTACTACCGCAAGCTGTCGTGGCTTTTGGATTTTAGATGGTGAGATTTGTAGGTGGCGAGTTGTGGTAAGAGGTGATTTGATCTTGTGGTTTTGCGTTTTATGTTAGGTAGCGAGGATAAGAGAGGCGAAGAGTGAATTTTGCATTCAAGTCAATAAACAAGAAACGTAGGACCTGTGAACTCTAACAAGACCTCGCTTCTCTCTCTTCCTCTCTCTTCCTCTCTTCCTCTTCTCTCTCCACTGCCGCCTCCCCCTCCCCCTTTACTAAATCAAAACCGACAACCAACCGACACTCCAACTCCCCTCCCTCCCTCCTCTCTACCAACACCCCAACCAGATTCCTACGCCGTAACAGTAGCCGGACTCCCCGTCGCCGTAAACGTAATCCTCTCCGTCGAACTCATCTCATACCCACTCGTCGTCAACCCCGCGCCGTCACCGGGAATACATTTTGTATCTAGCTCCGAATACGGAATGCGTGATACACCTACAGTATTCTCCATCAGCCTCCTATCCCCTTCCTTTATGGGGGCAAGCCCCCAAACCCCCGGCCTCGCTACGCTCGAAAAGGGGGTTGGCGTGGTTGGCTTGGGAAACTTGGGAAGTACGTACAACCATCATAATAGGAAAGATTCGAATCAGCAACGACACAGATTGCCTGCTCGGCATAAAACTGATACCACGTTCCCCCGAGGGAGTTGCAGCAGTAACCGGCTTGGGTTACTTGGGCTGCGGGACCGCCGGCTACGCAGGCGGTGGCGGAGATTAGGGGGAGGGTGGTGAGGAGGAGGAGGAGGGGGGTGAGTTGCATTTTTGAGGGGGGAGGGTGGAGGGTGAGGTTGTGGTTGAGGGGGTGGTGGTGTGTTTGGTTTGAAGTGCAAATCAAAAAGAGGTTTTGTTAGGACGACTTGAATTTTCTGATGGTGAAATAAAATTGGTCGTGATATACAGGTCTAGCAGCTGAGAATCCAAGCTCCTTCTTGTATTCCACCTCCACGAAGGCAACAACGAGAAAAATAGATTAAGATCCGCACTGTACAGCCTGCACTACAACACACTCCAAAGACTAACGGTGCCAGCTCGTATTCCACACCATGTCGAACTACGCTCTAGAACTTGCAGCGTCCCTATTGTTGCTGCCTTCGCGATCCCTCATTTAAACCACGTTGAATGTGACAACAATCTAAGGACCCTTAGATATATTACCAGAAAACAAATCCCAAGGTTCTATTTTGGTTCTGAGGACACTTACCATGATACCGCGAGAAAGAACATCGCCACGTAAATGAAAAGAATAAACTGGAGGCAGACGCCAAGACAACACTATGTTCTTTCTCTTTATCCTGCTCGCCGTTCGATATAGGAGATTGTAATTTAGCAGCCGAGAGAAGATCGCTCGTTGGGAAAGAGAATAGATGGGGTGTGGATATTACGGATATATACTAGCTAGCCATTTAGCCGTCATCCGCTTGTTGAAGTTGTGTGCCTGAAAAGGAAAAGTTTCTATGAATAGGCCACCTTTATTCATCGACGCGTATTTGTTTTTTTCAAAATGAATCAATGAAAATTTGACAGTTGAAGGAAATTCCTCGTCTAAATCAGATGAAAAAGTTCGGATGAAAGATGACTTCCTGGGTCTGGTGGGTTCCAAGGTCGTACACGAGTACCGCTCACGACCCACGTTTCCACGACGTTGGTTGACCTGGTGGATGCACTTGCGTAACAAATCCGATAAGTTTAATTCTACCCACAAGGGCCACTCAAGATCCATGGGGAAATTTAAGCTTCTTTGAGGGAATGCTTATACAAACTACACTGGTAGCTGCAAGGCGGGGGTAAAGGCTGAAATGGCTCTCCTCTCCGGATGTCTGAAATAAACATTGCTGCCTGTTGAGATCGTTTTATTTTCAGACCGTCGTTCTCGTGGCCTAGTAATTTCGTCAGAGCAACTCGACTCATACCAAGAACAAAATGAGGCCACTTACCTTCGATCCAGAGATGTCTTCCATCTCATCGTGTCCTCGAATTCAAGTCTCCATTGGCATGGTAGTCGTTGGCTATTATATTCGCGTAAACGACCTAGAAAACTCCCGCGAATCACCTGCAAGGACCGGAAGTATGATATTCGACAGGTGGAGATGCGTGAGAAGGAAGCTTTGTGGTTGACAATTGTGAAATGATGACAGGTGAGAAAGACGTGGAGCTGGGAAATGCCATGAGAAGTTTGAAGCAGCGTTCATCAGGCCATCTCGCATATCACGGCAAGAGTGAGTCGGAGCTACCACTTTGAAGGTCGTTGTTTCCTTGTACAGTAAAGGGACCTCAAACATAATGTCGAGGAAAAGTTAGGGCCGAAGATCTTTTAAACGCCAATATGTTTGTCGCAAGGCGCTTCACCACTGGTGCCGCCACTTCCAAGTGGAAGCCAAGTGTTCTCGCTGTTTGGATTTTCTGTCGATGAAGTTTGAAAAAGACCATTTACCGAGGAGAAGCCTGGAAAAGCGAAGCTTTACCCATTATCAAACTAGATCCAAGAAGTAGTAAGTCCAGGGTTATTGCGTGTTTTCCTCTTTGTGACTTCCCGCGGATCTACCCTTCGGTTTCTAAACAATTTCCTGCAACAAAATCGATTCACGAGCTTGGCATTAGTACCGTCGCAATTAGGCCGGGAAACGATGAGCGTCGTGAGTGATATTGGAAAGGGTTTTTTGGATGGCCTTCCATACCGTTGATCGATGCATGTCGACGAAGATTTCCCTACTTGGGGAGTTCAGGGTCGTCTTTCCAACCCGTCAACCGTTTCCCTTCTTCTCCCTTTCCCTTTCCAGCGAAAAATGGCATCCCGGGCACACTTCGGCCAGTGAGTTTGATATGAGATGGAAACAAGCTTGGGATTTTGCAGCCGCACAAACGACATGCAACAAATCCGATCGTCTGAAGGTAGACATGTCATTGGGCGACTTCAACCAAAGTCACGATCATCCGGAGTCGGGGTCGAGGGTTGTCGGCGGATGACCCTGAAACTTTGGTGGTTTGGGTCGTGTTACGAGACGCACATCACCAACACCCTCACACACTCCCGTGCTTCACCATCCTCGCTTGTCGGAGGATCCTGTCGGAGCCGGTCACGTTACGAGATCCACCGTATTTGCTTTTCTCTCCTCCTCCGGGCCCTCTGATTCGTCCTCCCCCTTAAGCTTAAACATTTGGTCCACCCCTGTTGGGTCGGGCGATGAGCTTTCCAGGTGGTGACGTGGATGCTGGCCGCAGTAACTTTGCTCGCTAAAGGCTTGTCTTGAGTCTTGACATCCAGCAGCCCGGAGAGCGCAGCGAAGACAGCCTCCACGGCAGTGGCCCAGCGGAGCGTCACTCTCTCTCTCAACACCATGGGGGCCAGCCCCCAAACCCCCGTGGCTCGCTGCGCTCGAAGACCGACAGATATTCCACCGACAATTCAAGGTAAACGGTGACAATAAAATCTCTTTCGTCTCAACAAAAATGCAATGCATTCTGTTCGCATTTAGCATTTTCATGTCACGGTCTTCCTCCATCTGCCATCCTATCTCCCCTCCCTCTGACATCGGCAAGCGCCTAGACGTCCCTTTTTGCTACCTTCCCCCGGTCCGATGTTTGAAGGTCCAAACACGTTTCGCGCCGGCTACCACCACCACCGATATGAGCCTCCAGAGACGTCCCAACATGGTCCGCCAAAACAAGATCGGACCAGCATCGCACAGGATACTCCAGGGGGATGTTCAGACAGTGACGATCATTCACTCCAGGTCAAGGCCTTATTTATGCATGAGGGGGCCCCATCAGATCTACTTTTTGGCTCCATCTCCAACTTTGTCTTCAGTTCTCCAACGTTGTCTTTTATTCAATCTTTTTCTCTCATACTTTTTGTTTATTTCTCTCATTTTAATTGTCGGCTAGTACGATACCTTCTCTATTTCACTTCTATTCAATCGACAAGCGCTAGCCGCCCATTTTTATACTTTTTTTTCCGCCCTCACACTCGTTAATTTGAGAGGTTCTTTTGAGAAGTCAATATATTCAAGATGCAATTCACCACAACTATCCTCGCCGCCTTGAGCGCAACTGTCACTCTCGGTATGTCTTCCATTTGCAATCTCTGGATAGGGAATATTGGCTAACAATATCAACAGCTGCATCCGCAAGCAAATCAGCAGCAGCAAGCGCAACCAAATCAGCAGCATTAAGCGCATCAACAGGAGGATCAACAGGAGCAACCACCGTCCACGTTGTTCGAGTTGGAGGTCCAAATGGCACACTAGCCTTCCTACCCAACTCCATCACCGCCGCCGCAGGTGACATGGTGCAATTCCAGTTCGCGCCAGCAAACCACACCGTCACCCAATCCACATTCGCTGCTCCATGTGTACCAAGCGGTAACATCTTCTCTGGATACATGCCCGTCTCCGCGAACTCAACCACCACCCCAACATACACCATCCAGATCAACGACACTACTCCCATCTGGCTGTACTGCTCTCAAGGCAAGCATTGCCAAAATGGCATGACCATGGTCATCAACGTTGCGTACGTCTCCCCTTTCCCCTCCCCTTCCCTCTATCAAATACAAAAACTAACAATCCTTTCTAGTGCCACCGGAAACAAAACCCTCGCCGCCTTCCAAGCCCTCGCAAAAGCCGCCCCAGCAAACCTCACCCCAGGCCAAACCGCCTCCAACAGCTCCTCCAACGCCGGCAGCTCAACAGGCAGCGGCTCCGGTACCAGCAGCAACTCCGGATCCGGAACTTCAAACGGTGGTGCCTCCTCTGCCACCGCCGCTGCCACCGCCTCTGCTGCCGCCGCCTCTGCTGGAACGGCCAAGAGCAACAACACCTCGGGCGCCAACATCATGGAGGCCAGCGCGAAATACGCCATGTTCGCCATGGCTGCAGCTGCATTCTTGTAGATACACCCAGTCTGAGCATATCTTGAGATTGAGTGTGTTGTTTTGCGCGTTGTTTATGATAGAGCCTAGCAGAAGTTGAGGACGATACCCACGTTTTGCAGCGATGCAAGCGGACTGGCGAGCTGGCAGGTGGCTGGGAATGAAAAGTATATCACATACTTGTAATTGATGTTGATGGAGGAGTTGGAATTAGTAATGAACATACCCGCGTAGACGCGAAACATTTTGTTATATATACTTTACTTTTTTGGCGGGGGCTTCATTATAGACGTTGGGAAAAAAAATGTTCTTCCATTCATTCCAACTCTCAAACTTTACTTTGTCCTCTAATGTAGTAATGTCCGATACAATTCAGTGAAGTGTATTATCATATCAAAATCGCATCCTGGTTTTTGAGATGGGATTATGAGCGGAACTTTATACCTATGAAATTTTATTATAGGGAGCCCAGAAGTTTCAAATGGGTTACTCTTGTTATGTCGTTCTAGATGCTTGAAAATAACTCCCGTTCTTAAACTCATCGTGCCAGAAGTTGCGGTTAAAATTGGGAACCTCTTACTGAGTCGTAACTTTCGATTTGCCAAACTCATGCGAAATGATCAAAGCTAAGAACGCTCCGAGGCTTGAGAGGGAGCGCACGCCATATCCTTGCAGTGACGATTCTGTAAAAGTTGACAGAAGTTGATGGTACAGCTCGAAATGAAATGGCTGGAAAAAGTTTCTTGAAATTTCATCGCAGGGCCAACCACATGAGATGAGGAGGAAGGAGCTTCAACACCCGGTTACACCCCCATACTCCGTGTGAGAACTTCGAAAGTGTTTGCCGCGGCTTCCATTATTATAGCGAAACACTGTTTTGAAGTTTTCTCAGAGCATCCCGCCTACGATCACGGACAGATTATCCACTCTCATCAACCTTCCACTCCCCAGTCCTCGGATTATACTCCAGCAAATACAACCTCTCCTCCCCCAGCTCCTCACGATACTCAAAAACAATCTCCAAATTCGGCTCCATATAATTCCCCATAAACTCCAACTCGACCTTCAACTTCGTCCCGGGCTCCAAATTATCGCGAAAATTAATCACGAAAGGCTCCGCACGCGCAACACGTCGATTATGCTCCACCTTTACAGATTGCAGAAAAGTAACAGAAGTACGATCCACATCCACGCCGCCGACGGTGAGTTTCTGGTTTTCGAATTTGACGACGAGACGGCGACGGAGGATGAATTCGGGGATTGGGATGTCGAGTTGAGCCATCACGCGGATCATCAAGTCATCAGCCTTGGAATAGATACGCAAATTAGCGAGCTTATCCAGCGGTGTTTCCTGAAGATTACAAATCGCTAATTTAGCACCTTTTCGTTGGCCTGTGATCTCCGGGATTCCACAAGCGGGAGGAATCGTGAGGGAGGAGCCGAGGACCAGACAGAGATCGCTTTTTCGTGCGTTCTTGCGCGCGCGCTCGAGGACTTCCACGTCGAGGTTGTCGCCGAAGTTTATGATGGTGTCGTGGAGAAGGCCGTTGCATAGGACGCATTTGCGGCCGGTGCGGTGATCTAGGACGGTTTTTTCGTAGCTGGCGACGGCGCGGAAATCTGGGGGTGTGAGGGGAGTGATGGATGAGGGTGTGAGAGGAAACGTACCGCGAATATACTCTTTCCCGCAATCCTTGCAAACTTCGCGGTTGCTATTTCCATGCACCTCGGATATTTTATCCTATCTTCATCAGCAACCCCTCCCTTTCCATGCACAACCAAGAAATAAATTTAACTCACTGGCAGAATCCCACTCCTCCTATGCAACCCATCACAATTCTGGCTAACCACATACTTCAGAAGCCCCCGATCCTGCAACGCGACAAGCGCCATATGCGTCGGTGTTGGAATCGCTTGCAAAGTGCTGACAGCCTTCCCAGCGCGTTGTCGTCCTTGAGCTCGCAGAGTCCAAGCGCCTTCAGGCCCGCGGAAGTCTGGAATACCTGCCATTCTCTATCATTAAATGCCTGGGTTCATTTCATGAAGCGACTCACCAGCTGAGGTCGAGACCCCGGCGCCTGTGAAAGCGATGAAGTGTTTACTCTTTTTTATCTGCTCCACGAGCGTTTGCGCTTTTCGGTCGAGAACATCAGACGCGTCGAAGTGCTCTTCGGCGGCGATTTTGGGTGCGGAATCTGCCATGTTGGGTGTAGGAAAATATGAGTGGGAATAATTGGAAGAAATGGACGAAATATAAAAAGGTTGCTTGCTTATGTTTGTTTATGTTGGTTGGCGTTGCTATTTTCGCCCTCGGCAGGCAACAGTCGTCCAATTAATCTGACCCCAGTAAAAAATCGACTTTCTACCGAGACGGAAAAAATTGATTTAAAAGTCCGTTCGTTATTTAAGCTAACTTGCTTTATTTTCCTCAGATATGATCATATGAGCTCTTGAAGTAATTTATTTGTCTGGGTACTTCGGGTTGAAGGTTCAGGGCCGAGGTAAGGGGGACCATTTTTAAGCGAATCAAGTGGCTCGCTTCGTAACGCTTCACCCTTATGTACCCCGTCACGTGTCTGTATCTTGTTTGCCTCCAAGGTCGATTGTCATTCCCGCTCTGTTCAAAAAAGCAAACGATGATAAGCTCATAATACAATCTGTGATGAATGAGGCGTTCCTCAATCTTCCTCAAGGGGTGGTCACGTGAATGGAGAAATGCTCCCCTATCTTCAATCAACATTGGTGTATGCTTGAGGCTAGGATGATGACTAAGGGGCACTAGAGGCCAAGCTACATATGTACCTAGCCGGACACGAGTCCTCCATTCTAATACATCCCCTTCTACCTCTACAATTTGGCGCCCTTACGAGAAGCACGACTTCACCTTGCTGTTGCTTGCATATCATCATACATATGTCTCTATTCGCAGACCTATGACAGCTTCTTCGCTCTCCTCTTCGTCGCAGGCGTGCACCCTGTTCGAGACTCCAGCCATCCCTCTCACATCAACAGCATGCAGTCACTGTGCATGATTTCCGCAATCGCTGTGCGACCAAGATTCTGGTGCCAGCCAATGAGCTATTGGCTTACTATGACTTAACTCGGGCGATGCATGCAAGGCTCTGTCCAAGAAACTCTTACATCGAAGACGACGGTTTTCGAGCAAAAACACTGCCGCAACTGTCGCAACAGCAATTCTGCGAAACGTTCCCAACATGGAGGTGACTACTAAGCTCCGGGAGACGAAGGAACTACTCGAAGACCTTTATCTCACGAACAACATGGGTCTCCCCAAGCTCATACAACACATGCAAAAGCATCACGGTCTCAAGGCTTCGTAGGTCCTGACATATCCGAAACAACTCTTCCTGGGTGGCTAACATCAGAGTAGGAGGTCGCAATATGAGCGGATATTTAAGTCTTGGGGATGGAAGAAGAATATGAAGAAGAGTGATTGGGCTGCTGTGAAAGAGAAGCTCAATCAACGCGCCGAAACAGGATCCGAAAGCCTGGTGGAATTCAATGGCAAGGTTATTGACCCGAAGAAAATTAGACGGGAGACAAGACGACATGTTCTGGATGATGTGCACTTTGCAAAACCGAGTCAGTCTCCCTGGCCTTTTTTCTTTCGTTCTCCCATTCGGTCTTAATTCTCTACGATGGTCTGTCGCAATGAGATTTAAAACGGGAGGGGGGTAGTCCTCTAAACCAGAAATGCGGCAAGAATATGCTAACACTAGCTGTGAAAGAACCTGCGGTCAACATCCTAAAGAAGGAACTGACAATTCGTACACCACCCGTTGTAGTACAGCAGGCTGACAGCATGGAATTCACTGGCACCATCGAGGTACTCTCGGCAAAACGGAAGGCCGTAACCCCAAGACTTGAGTCAGAGAGCTCCAAGAGACAAGAACATCAAGGTAATGTTGAACAATTGCGAATATGAACATGTATTGACAGTGATATCTTGATATAGTTGCCCCCGAACAGCAGGAAGCCCGCCTTGGTTTATCCCGAGCGATGGTTCGCAGAATCGTGAATATCGACGTTATTCCATTCACGGGATTTAGAGATTTCATGCAATCCACAGGTACTTTACCTCAAAACTGACCATATAATTATTATTGGCTGATTTTCGCGTAATCCAGAAGTAAAGAAAGGCTTTCGAGAACTGATAGCTTCCGAGGATTGGAACTGGTCACTTCCCAATCAATTTGAAGGATCTTTCCTGCTTGACGATATGCGCAACCTGAATGACATGGAAGCCGAGATGCATCTTACACCACCACCAGTTCCTAGAGGACTTTCCTCGAATTGGCTGTATAAATCGCTCGCAGACAATCTTCTAGGTCGATATGACAAAGACTCTGATGACGAAGACGCGTTTGATTATATTGAAATGACCAGACGAGATTTACCACAATTTCTTGAAAATATCCCTTCCAGGAACCAAGGAGATCTCAACATAATTATGGAGGTGCTGCGAACTCCCGACACCACCGAGGCTGCAGCTGCGTTTTTGGAGGTAGCCTTCTATCTAATCTCAAATTGTATCGGTAAATTCAAAACAAAACAATTGATCTCCTGGATTGTGGAAAATGTTCCATGGCCTGCATTAAGTCCATTATTCACGGTCAAACTACCGTCAATTCAAGCGGTTGCAGAAAAATTCCTTGGCGTTGCCGTGAGGTTAGGCAATACCCGCTACGTCGAAGGCTTGCTCCGTTACGATCCTGCAATGACCATAGTCGTTCGGTCATCTGGTGTAATTCTTCGAAAGGCTGTCAAGTCGTCTAATCCACGGCTCGTTCAGTTGGTCTTAGAGCTGGGTGCCGATCCCAACTTGCCCAAAAGATCACAAAGCTCGCAAGCCAATAAGCTTCCTCTTTCCATGGTATCCTCCGTAGCTGTTGCTTGGCTACTCGTCCAATATAAAGCGGATGTGAATGCACCATCAACTCGTAGAGGAACTGAAATTGAAAGCTGGCCAGCGCTTATGAGTGCTGTAGTATTCGGAAACCTCGAACTCGCGAGATATTTGCTTTCTGAAGGTGCGAATCCAAACATATGCGCCAATAGTCAAAAGTATGACATGGAGTTTAGCCCTTTAGTTGCGGCCGCATCACAGCATACTCCCGAACCTGTGCAACTGCTTCTTGACCACGGAGCTAGGAATGACATCGATAAAGCTGGTGGAGTCTACTTTCTCGACTACTGTACACAGGAAATATGGACTGGAAATACGGCAAGCACGATCCTAAAAGATGCACACCACTCCAAGCAGCGGCAGAGTTTGGAAGCGTCCAGGATCTAGAGCTTCTGTTGCACGCTGGGCGTCGCTGGCGCAAACATCAATAGCCCAGCTTATGGAGAAAGTGGCCAGACTACACTCCAAGCAGCAACCCGGAGAGGCAATACAGAGATGGTTCTACTGCTCTTGATGCATGGAGCAGACGTCAATGCCCCGGCATATGGAGAAGAGAGCCAGACTGCCCTCCAAGCGGCAATCCATGGAGGCAATACCGAACTGGCTGAATTACTCTTAAAACACGGAGCGAACGTCAATGCCCGGGTAAACAACGTCAACAAATCCCCTCAGGCTCCACTAGGAGCAGCAGTCGAAGAGAACAATATGGAATTGGTCAACCTTCTCCTAGACCTTGGAGCCGACCCGAACGCCCCGTCTTTTGGGAAATTTGGTTCGACAGCAATAGAGGCAGCCAAGATGCAGCCAAATTGTGACGAAATTGTCAACTGTCTGGTCTCAAGAGGAGCATTCGACAAAGAGGTTTGTAGTAAAATCGAACTTGAAGAGCTGGTTTATGCTGGTAACCTTGAAAGAATCTGCCAGCTTCTTGAAAAGGGGTTAGTCGTTGATATGGAGTCCCTTGACTCCCTTGAAGTAATAAAAAAAACAACCATCTTGATGACGAGAGAAAAAGCATACTGCATTTTGCTCTCGACTTGTGCTCTAAAAGTAAAAAGCACCTGGAAATATTTCGTCTTCTCTCAACAAAGGTCAAAGACATCAATGCGGAGATCAGAGATCAGAGAAGCCCCCTCATTTATGAGGTTATTAAGACTGGACAATTGGCACTCCTTGACGCGGTTTTGGCCGCGGGAATTGACGCCAATCTGGTACCGGACGATCAAGTCAGGGGCTTTGTAAAGTCATTTACCCCCTTGATGTGGGCCGCTAGATTCAACGACCTTGATGCAGTCAAGCTGCTCCTGCGTTATGGTGCGGACATTAATGCCCGAATATACAATGTGACTGCACTCAAAGCATCTCTAATTACGAGTTTTGGCAGTGGAAAAGGGGTTGCTAACAAACTGGAAACTTTCCATCATCTTCTGGATCGAGGCTCAAAAATAAATATCCCGCCAGATGATAAGGGTCCAGATCATTTTGGGATGTATCCATTTCGACAGACTGAATTGACAAGCGCTGTACAGACTGGTAGTTTCAAAGCTGTCAAAAGGCTTCTCGATCTTGGAGCCGAAGTTGATACCCCCGGCCTTAGAGATGGCGGGGAGACTGCTATACAGGCAGCGGCGGGCTTACTTAAGGCACGTCTTGACATCCTGGAATTGCTGATAGATGCTGGAGCCGATGTCAATGCTCCTGCAAGCCGGACTCGAAGTATGACTGCTATCCAATGTGCCGTATACAGAGGCCACGTTGAAATTGTGCAGAGATTGATTGAAGCTGGTGCAGATGTTAATGAGCGGCCTCTTCAAGGGAATGGCAAGAATGCCATCGAAATAGCGTCTTTTCACGGCAATTTCAAAATCGCACAGAGGCTGATCGAAGCGGGTGCGAGGGTGAACATATCTCAGGCACTACAATATGCTAGCATGGAAGGTTATTTTAGGATTGTTCAGCTTTTGATTACAGCTGGTGCAGATGTCAATGCTACACCCTCGGAAAACATTTTACTTCATTACGACTCTCGGTCGAAACACCTCCCCCGAAACAGTCTTGAAATTGCCGCAATAGAAGGGAGACTGGATACAGTCCATCTGCTACTTCAAGCCGGCGCAGACCAGCATCTCTCATACGAAGAAAGATATATATATGCGGCTGAATGTGCCGTAGAACGTGGACATATCGCCGTTGCAAAACTACTGGAAGACTGGAGGAACGAGGAGAAGGCCCGAATGGCAGAAGAGAGAATGATATACGGGAGAGTTATGGAATTGGAGCGATATTGACGATGGAGTTTTGGGGGGAACCCTAAAATTCATCCTCGTTTTAAGGCTAATTGTGTAAGATCTTCGCAGGGAATTAATGTTAAAGTGAAGAGTTCTCACGTTTTCAGGACCTCTTTCATTTTGGGCCTCATGATGCGAGATCTACAAAAGAGAATGGAGGTCAGAATGAAAGATAGACTCCCGTTTTCAAAATCTCTCCCAATCTAAGCCTCATTTTGCCAGATCTGTATGAGAGAATGGAGATGAATGAGAGAAATTCTCCCATGAACGAGTCTCTCCCGTTTGTAGGACCACTTTCATTTTCACCTTTATTGTGCCAGAGCCTTCAAGAGAATCGAGGTCAGAATGCTTACCTGGTTACCAGAAATACCTTGTGTGTTCACACATTTCTCAAGTACTATTATTTGAGAGCAAAGCCTACGGAAAACCAATGCAATGATACGACTAACGTTTCTTAGCCGTAGCTTACCTACTGACGTCAAGTTCCCGAGTGCTAACATTTTGGGGTGCCGCGACTACACTAGTCTAGATTTCACCCACCACAAACATTCCGGACATCTGTTTTTCAATTTTCCATCTTCATTATTCTCTAGAAACCACAAATGAGTATTATGTTGCAGTCAAAACTCGAAATGCTCCTCGAGGAAGGGCTTTTCACCCACCGGGCAAAACGCGGAATCGCCTCCTCCACAGATATAGCTCTGAACGATACCGAAATGAGAATTCGAAAAATATTGGCTCCACTGGCAAAGGATGAACTAGAACGATTGGACCCAGTAGAAATTATGGATCTGCTCGGTTGCGTAACCCCCTGGTTTATATTCATATCAATAATTTTGGGATGTATCGGATTAAGCGCGGTAATCAACCCTTGTTTTGTCTCGTTTTGACAAGTGTTAACATATCTAGGACTTGTGTCGGTTATATTTCGGCCCTAAAGTCGAAGAAGTACCTTGGAATATCAGATATCATCTTGGTTTGCTAGCGACCGCGATACAATTCATAGCGAGACTGCTATGGTTCTCCACCTGCAGACGAGAGTCTCAACGAAAGTGGCGTCTGTATCTAGAGAGGAGGTGCGGTTGCTATCCAGAAGCATTGCGCATTGCGATGGACGATCATTGCCATCATACTTTTCGGTTAAAGGAACTGTTCTCCTTGGAGGTTAAGCTCGCGATAGAAGCTCGCATGGGGTATCATACTTCGGCGAAGTTAATGGCACACTGTTGCCTGCCTATGATGTTTTTCGAACTTCTGCTAGGTGTCACTTTACTGGTTTCTTGGAAATCTGGGTAATACGAGCAGAGTACAGCGAAAAGGGTGATACTTGCAAGCCATCCTAAGAAAGGGTGAAGGCTTTCACAGCATCTGTAAGCATCGAAAGTAGATTTTCGCTATTTGCTGGTCGGCCACGAGAAACGACATCTCTTTTTTCTTCTTCAAAATCAAAATCACATATATCTCTTACTTTGCAGTACTGTGTCGACATTTAAGGTTTTGGACGTGCACTCTTCTGGCCAATAGATCAATGTGGTGGGCTGGATTTGGCCTCAAAACAGCACTCGATTCTCCACAATGGACAGATACAAGGAACGTTCACGTATGTCTCGATAATCTTGAAGCCGCTCTTCAACTCCTCTCCC